>JAPKLW010001373.1:0-51803 GCA_026898455.1 Plectranthus barbatus | reverse complement strand
ATAGCCCGAATTCCTCTTGTGGAAAAACTCTTCACTGCTACTCTTACACGTCACTGCTTCCGGAACGGTTTTCTCGTGAGTTTAGGCCTAAAAACCTGCATAAACATCAAAACACACCTAAAACCACCTAATATTGACATCATGCATAAAATATATATATAAACTCAATAAATCTACATAAAATAGTAGGAAAAGAATATAGGTAAGTGAGTGAAATAATGAGCTTATCAATGCTCTGAAATCAACTGACTGGATCAACGCTAAGCAAGAGGAGTTTGTTGAGTTCAAGTGAAATGAGGTTTGGTACTTGGTGGATCAACCAACTCATCAGTCAGTTATCCGCAACAAATGGGTCTTCAAGAATAAGAGATATTAAACAGGGAGCATAGTGAGGAATAAAGCAAGGCTGGTAGAAAAATGATATGCTCAATGTGAAGAAATCGACTTCGACGAAACTTTTGCTTCGGTGGCCAGACTTGAAGCAATTCATCTATTTTTTTTTCTATGACGCACACAAAAACTTCACAGTTTTCCAGATGGATGTGAAGTGTGTTTTTCTAAATGGGGAGTTCAAACAAGAAGTACATGTGGAACAGCCCCCTGGCTTTGAAGAAGGAAATCAAGTTTACAAACTGAGGAAGGCTCTCTATGCATTGAAACAGTCACCCAGAGCTTGGTATGAAACGTTGTCTCAGCTTCTCCTCAAGAATGGTTTCCGAAAAGGAAAAATCAACACAACGCAGTTCAGAATTAAGAATGGATTAGACATCCTTCTAGTTCATCCAGATATTTCTTGAAAACTCACTTGGTGCCTATTACTGACTGATGAGTAGGCCTATAAACCAAGTACCAAACGTTATTTTGGATGAATTTAGAAATATCCTCTTGCATCATGTTGATCTAGTTTGATTATTGTAGAGCTTCTCCGATCTTCGTTGGCTCTGATTGGGAAATGTAATGTGTAAGTAGAGCACTTCCTTGACTCGTTCGCACTAGATTAGTGACATCATCTAGGACTACATCTTCCGGATAATGTCTCAGCCATTTGGGTTTGTGAAGCGCGCTGACTTCAACTCGTTCTACGAACGATTCTGGACTAAGCTTTCCACCAACTGGCACTTCCATCAGATGGAAATCTTCTGGAACAAGTTCATTTCCCAGAACTAGTTTATCCGCAACTTGTTCGCTCCAACTAGTGTCTGATCAAAAAATTGGTTCTACTGCATCTTGTTCTTTGCCAGCTTGTGAACTTTTAGAAAATTGGATGATGATGTCATCAGTTTTTGTATCACCTGTTTCAACTTCACCAGTTCCTAACTCGCCAGTTAGATCTTCATGATTTGCTAGTTCTTCAGTCTCTAGAGCATTTTCTTTAGGATCTTGTTCTTCAAGTCCAAAACTCCAGGTTGTTTGTTTTATATTCAGGGAAATCGAATCCAAGGCCTCAGCTAGACCATTCGCATCACTGGCCCTCTCGGTAATTTGCAAACCAATCAAAGAAACTGGTTGAGAAGATGATTTATTCATAGATCTAGTTCAAATAATTGGTTCATTATTAGAATTTCTAAGCCCAATTATCCATTGGCATCATTGATTTTGGGAAAGTCTTCAGCCAGTTCTTTCATGGTCCTGTGCACTAAAGTGGCTAAATCAAAATAACATTACATGTTATTTCCACAAGCCCGGTTGTCTTGTTCTATATGATGGAGATCAAGTTGGAAAGATTTATCAAGATATTTCGAGAAGATTCGCAAAAGATATAATAGAAAATTTGATTTTTCTTGATAAGATTTGGTAATTAGCTATTGAAGTAATTTTGAATTCTATCTTTTAGATATATTTTATTTTCTTTACTAGGATTTGATTTCCTTATCAGATTAAGATTTGATTACCTTATTAGGATTTGAGCTTGCCTATATATAGGCCTTGTTATGGACTAA
The DNA here is from genome assembly GCA_026898455.1 of Plectranthus barbatus. NCBI lineage: Eukaryota > Viridiplantae > Streptophyta > Magnoliopsida > Lamiales > Lamiaceae > Plectranthus > Plectranthus barbatus. The sequence goes on along the minus strand of JAPKLW010001373.1, from coordinate 49,863 downwards.
TTTATTCAGTTTCAGTTCAATAATAATTTTGTGAGTTATTTCTTCAATTTTGAAAACTCATGAATTTATGTAGATTACCTTGAAATTCAAAATTGACTTATCAACCGGAGTTTCACATCTATTTGTGGCATCTTCACTATATCCTTCGTTGTTAAGACGAGTTGTTTATTGGATCATAGGGGTTCATTTTCATCCTTGTCTGCAGTTCTCTAAGGGTCGACTTCAAAGGTGTTGGATTCCCCCATCGTATCAATTTATATTCCTTTTTTGTGTGTGTTATCTATTTTTTCGTCAAGTTCCTAGGCTACGATCTTAACTTTCCGGCGAGGATCGTATCATTTTACTATCCAAAGTCAGGTCGTGTCTTTCTTTTTCTTTTCCTTTTAGTTCTATTTAGTGTCTTGTCCTGTCTTGTTTCGTGTTTAAAAAAAATAAGTCTTTATCATCTGCCATCTTTTGTCCTCGTGTCTACATATTAGTTATATCATTTTGGTATCAACGTCCAGGTCGTGTCTTCCTTTTACTTTTACTTTTACTTTCAGTGTGGTTTTGTGTCTTATTTTATTTTGTGTGTACAATATAAAGAAATTTAAAAAAATCGTGTCCTCTTTAATTTTGTGTCTTGTTCAAGTCTTTCATCGAGTCTCATCTTTAGATTTTCATTCGTGTTTTGGGTAAGTCAAATGAAAAGAGATGGAGGGAAGATCTTAATTATTAATACCATACCATATCTATTCAAATCTTTCCTTATAACATATTTCCTTATCCATATTTTTTTTCTTCTTGATTATCAAGTAATTTGGTAATTACCTTATTCAAATATTTATTTATCCATATTTTCCTTCTTGATACCAAGTAATTTGTTAATTTTATTGTTTTTTAAAAAAGAAATAAGGAAGTTGTTAGTTAAAAAAACAATAGAGAGAAAAAAGTGAAAAGAGGGGAAAAAAAGCGAAAAAACTATTTTGGTCATAACCTACAAGTCCTCGTTTTCAGCATAATTGCACTTTTCGAAAATGTCTCAATGAGATCTACATATGTCACTGCTTTGTTGTGACGCAGAATGGCTAAAACTGAATATGAGGGATCAGATGATGATGCTAGAATTCAGATGAGGTATATGATGAAGTTTTTGAAATCTGACTTAAGAAAGATGGTGAGGTCAGAGATAGAAACTGCTTGATGCATTGGAAGATGGTTATTTGGGCAACAACAGGATGAGGTATCGACAAGCTAGGTGGAAGAATCAACCAGATAGTTACTAAACTTCAGTCAATGGTAGAGCAGGCATTGATGACAACCAAGTCTGAGTCGATGCGTGCTTCATTTCAAGAGATTAAGGAAGAACATATAGCAGTTCAAATACCATTCGAGGTTCCTGGGGAAGCATTGGTGGCAGCCAAATCTGAGTCAATGTAGACAATTCAAGAACCAAAGAAGAGCATATGAGAGTTGCAACACTTTAGGAGAATCTCATTGAAGAAAATGAAGAGATCGAGGTTCCGGCTACACTCACTATCATTACCAGTCCAATTTTGGGTATACAAAATCAAAGTCAAGTTAGAGAAAGATGGAGATGGAATTAATAAAGACAGTTGTGGAGATGGTCGGGAGTAACATAGTTCAATCTCTTCTTGTGAGGACTATTGGTTTGAAAATTAAAATGCTTGAAGAGGAGTTTCCATATCATAGGAATACACTCTCATTAGCTTAAGAAGAAAAAGTATTCAACTTCAACTTTCCGTTATTATGAATATAACGTAGAGAACCAAAAGCACGAAGATGAATCAAAGAAGGCTTACGACTATGATAAACCTCATAGGGAGTCTTATGTAAGCGATTGTTGAGACCACTTATGTTCTGTGTATAGCAAGCTATGATTATAGTTTTTGCCCCAGTAATGCTCACTCAAACTGGTTTCTACCAGCATGGCCCTAATAGCCACCTTGAGAGTTCTATTCCTTCTTTCTGCTAGTCCATTCTGTTGTGGAATTCTTGGGACCGATCTCTCATGGCCTGTTCCATCTTATGCACAAAAGTCCATGAGAGGTCCATTTCAAAATTCGGTGTCGTTGTCTAATTTGATCCTCTTCATTGTGACTCCTCTTTCATTTTGGACGAACATAACCAGTTCAGAAAGAATTATATTCACTTCGGCATTGGTCTTGAGAAGCTTCAGCCATGTATATCTCGAGTAGTCATCCCACAACTATAAGAGAGAACTTTTTCCTCCAATGGTGGATGGAGTCACTGGTCCTAATAGATCCATGCGTAGCAGTTCTTATACTCACTCTATGCTTGCACTAACCGACTTGTTCATGAAAGAAATTTTGTCTTGCTTTCCCAATTGCATGCTCTGCAGATGCCTTCTTTCTTGAACACTCCTTTGGGTATACCTTCTACCAACTCCTGTTTGGCCAAGTAGCTTATAGTCTAGAAATTTAGATGGCTCAGTCTCTCGTGCCACAACCAGTTTGTCCCTCCAGAATTGGTTGCTACAAAGCATGAGCGACCACTCTGCTAGTCTACCACATATAGGCCTTATTTCTTTTTACCTCTGAGCATAACTTCATCAGAAGCTTTATCTTGTATTTGACATTCTGATTCGGCAAAAGAAACCATATAACCATTCTCACTAAGTTGGCTAATTCTTATAAGGTTATGCTTCAGGTTGGTGACTAGGGACACGTTCTTGATGAAGATTCCATTTTACTTTATGCATCCCTTCCTGATTACTCTACCTTTAGAGTTATCACCTAACATGATCGGCGGTCATCGGCGGTCCTCTAACTATTATGAGATCTATAAGAAGATATTTTTCTCCAGTCATGTGTGCAGAGCACCCATTCTAAAGGATCCTATCATGCCCCGATTTATAAACAAGACATTAATAAGAGAACTGAGGCACATTGGGTACGAGACTTGCACTTGGGATATCAATCAATAAAAATAAATCAAGCGGATAAAATGAAAATCATCACACTTATCCCAAGTTAAGCAAAATATAATTAAGGTGCCTCCTCAAGAAGGGATCTTGACTTCTTGAGTGAACAAATATCAGAGTATAACAAAATGATAGTTTCAAAAGTCTAACAAAAGACATTGAGTCTAGCAGCGGAAATTTATCAAGGAAGTAAGTATATGAAGATACACACTTTCGCATCTAACTATTACATAAGATGAGTCTTTAGCTCCACTCCCATGCTACCTCGTACTCTTGTTTCAAAATCTTCTTTTAACCTGTGCATTTTAGAAATAATGCAAGTGGCTAAGTACAAATTGTACTTAGTGAACACATGCCCGAAAACATACATATATAATTTTTTCATGCCTTTTTATAGGGTCGCACATGGGGTTTAACTTTGAAATCCTCCCATGGCACCAAAACATTTTTTGCATTTAAGCGCGCTTTCAATAGTTACACTATCTGCAAAAACATATGACTAGGAGGTGGCTGCTAACCACAGTCACAATGCTAGTCCATGTAGGGAGCGACCCCTTAACATGATAGCATTACTGTGCACTAACCCATAGCATCTTTTCATACTAATCGGGCACGATCGTTAAAGACTCGCAATACGCGTAGCCAACATTCACGTTCCCACGTGTAGTGTTCTTCTCTGAGTGAGGTTCCCCCACAAAGAGGACAGATAGTAAACACAAAATAGTAGGCAATGACAAACAGTTAAAACAAAACATTTTTATTTCATGCTTGATTTATTTGAAAAGAAAACATCATATTTATTTTATTTTAACCCACAATATAGGGGTAAAAGAAAGCCCACCTTAGTTGGTGTGGTCTCAAATGATTGCTCTAGCTATCAATCCTTTTGTTGCCCTTTCCTATGATATGAGGAATACGATAATAGATTATCTGAAATCTCACTCATCAAAATGACACCATCCCTCTTCATCTCATTTGACCTCATCTCACGTGTTCTACGATCAATCATGTTCTTGCACACAGTATGAACCACATTTTTCAATGAGCTCAAACTGTGATCAAGATCTGATAACTCAGAATCCCATGAAGGTACAAAAGACTGTCCTGCTATGAGATCAGTAAGCAACTATTTGAAAGAGTACTCGCTTCTCTTAGCTACATCCTTCTTAAAGTCATAGAATGAAAGCGGTAAGGAGTTCAGGATTATATCGATCTTAGCCCGATCAGTGATACATTCACCTCTACGTGTAAACCGATTCATGGTGTTATCCATCATCATCACATGCAGTGTCACCGAACTGCCATCAACCATTCTCTTACAGACAAGGTATTTCACGAGATCACAGTTGATAGTTCGTTCCACTTCGCCATACGTGGCCACTAAGTCCATCCAGATCGTAACAGAGCTACAATAGCCTATGTACTTGAGCTTCAGTTCTCTAGACAGGTTATCCGAGATTAACTTGTAAGTAAAATCTTCAGATGCCACCCATCTGTCATAGAAATCCTTCTCAAGTCTAGAGACTTTATGGTAACGTGGGGCAAGTGGCATCATAGTAAGAACAAACATGTGTTGCTTAGTCAGAAGAATATACTCAATGCAGTATCTCCATTCATGGAAGTTTGGACCAGTTAGAGGATTGAGAGCAAGTAAATGATCGACAGTAGACATAGACATATCTGAAACAATAAAGAATCTTAAATAGGAACATACATGTAGAACTTCGAAAACAAATACATTGAAAACCTTTTAATAAATCAAATAAAAATGTTTTCCACTAATTGCCCAAGAGTTCCCACCGCAAGCTACACTCGTAGACGTTTACGATGCCACCCTCAACTGGAACTGCGGGTTTCAAGCCCCAATTCACTTAATTTCACTACCATGTCAGGAACCTTTTGACACTAGAAATTAATAATTAGTGAAAACCTTAGACCAAGCCATCTCTCAAGAACAGGGATGCAATTCTTGCATTATATTCTAAGATGCTTCTAAGCTATTAACCACAAATTTAACTCTGGCAAAAAGAAACAGTTTAGCATGGCACGTAACCATACCGCACAGCCCTTAAAGCTTTTGTTATCTATAATTTAAATCAAACCTAGAATACCTATGGAAGAGATCTGCGCAAGCTACACTCGTAGACGTTTACGCAAAACTCTCCCACTATTCACATGATTTAAATTGTTTGTCTAGAAATCCCAACAACCATACCCATGCACCTCTAGGAACTAGCAAGCTACACTCGTAGATGTTTACTAGAACAAGAGATACACTTACAGCCTAGGACCGCTCTGTGGAGGTCTATTGATTTTAATTAAAAAATCCGCTTAGTATTTTTCTTTTAAAAGATTTCTTATATGCGCACATATAATTTCTTTGTTATAATATTTTCCAAATTTTCGCATGTAATTAAACAAGCCCAAATATTCCCAAAATATAATCCAACAAGAAATTAATCACATAAGCATGCTTGGAAAAACTATAAATAATAAAAGCAGTAAATCATGTTTTTCCTATTATCTACACCTGCTTAATTGCGCACATAATAAATCACATATCATACGAGGACAATTAAGGCAAGAAAAAAATCCTCGTGGCCCAAAAAAAAACAGGAAAAATTAAATCCTATCTATTACAATTTGAATTTGAATTTAATTGGATAAATTCAAATCTTCTTCAAATCTTTTAGGGCCTCCAAATCTTCAAGCATATCTTTTTTGGGCTTTAGGTGATCTGATGATTAGCCCTAACCCTAATGCAAACCCTAGGGTTTACACAGGATTGCACCAACCACCAAAACCACGAGCCACCGCGACGGGACAGCAGCCGCCAATGACGACACATGCCGCCGCTAGCCCGCGCCGCCGCGGCATGCTGCTGCCGCTTGCACCGCTGCCGTGCGACGCCCTCCGTCTTCGTTCTTCGTCCTCGACCCGTCCAAATTACAGATTTGAAAAATAAAATTACAGAAAAACTATTTTATTACAATTTTATCAAATCTACACTAATCACAAATTTTCTCGTGATTTTACAAAATTGATTCAACCCTACACGGATAAACCACCGCGGGTTGAATCAAACGGGTTGCCACGAGGAACAAAAATCATCCACGACATAAAATAAAATCCATACATGCATATTTGAATTTTTTTATATACAATAGAGCTATAAATCAGAAACCTGGCTCTGATACCAATTGTAGGGATTTTCAGTGAACCGAATCACAAAAATCCATGTGAACCGGATCGATTTATGGATATTGCATATAAACACAATTCACAATAAAAGCCTAGCATGCTCCTATGATTTAATTTAATTCGTGGGTTATCGAGTTTACCTGAACCCCGTAGATTCTGTACCGATCTTTCGCGTTTGAATTCCAAACTTGAACCAACCACGTGATTCAATTAAATCTGCGGAATATGAGATTACAACACTAATTTCAAGATTTAATTGAATATAAAATAAAGAAAAACAAAGATCCTATTGTTCTCTAGATCAAATCTTCAGATCTGTATCCCAATGCTGTTCAGATCTGCTACTGGTGAGGATTCCACAGATTTGTGATGTAGGCCGGAGCAGAAAAATCTCTCTTCTCCCCACTACAGGCGTCGCCCCTCTCTCTCTCCCCCTAGGGTTTCAAACTGATTTGAATGTTATGAAGTTGCTAGGGTTTCAGAGAAAGAGTGGTCTATTTATGGACCCAGGGTTTTATCCCTAATGGGCTACTCGGCCTTTTTTCAGCATGTTTAATTTGGGCCAGACCTGGGACCTAATGCAAATAATAAAGTGGGTCTATAAATTAATTCTCATGTCCACAACCAAGGACACAATTAATTTATTAATATTAATTCTTTTTCACCACAAAATTAATACTGATCTGCCCCTTTATTACCATGTTATGAGAACAGGCTGCATTAATTGAGAATCCCCATATTTAAGGTTACCGGGCATTAATTAATTAATCGGAGCTTCTGAGAAGCTCTATCTACAGTTAATTAATATCTTATTATTCCTGAGTAGTACAACTCAATCCTTATCACTCGTGTCTGAACTTAATCAGCCTGCAGGACTTTGGCACGATGAATGTCATTGAGCTCCTCAAGAAATGTCCCCATCCTATTTCTCGGATATGGTTACCTAAACCCAGTCTCAGGAAGTACTACACGAACTGTTGTTACCCAAGATGCAGATATACGAGCACGTTACTTAGGCTCTCCACCATGGCAAGTCAAAGCAACAGTCAATTTGTGCAAACCCCTGAACCTTCGTTAGGGTTTGGACTCAATCAATAACGAGATCTTGTATTCGTTGATGTCAGACAGTCGAATACATCTCACTGCGGTCCATCAATACGCCACCCTTGCGTACCAGCATGTCAAGTAACCAAGACAGACTACTTATGCCGACAATGCCGCTGCCATCCGGACAGACGTATCCTCATACGCTGTCTCGCTGTGATCATGTTTATGTCTCACTAGGTCTAGTGATCATACTGTCTTCCGTGATCTACAACACGCCGTATGATCGTACCTATCGGTGAGACAAGAGGATACCATTGTTACATACATGTAAGTTTGTTTGACAGATAGGAGAAATAAACAGTTGTATACTCATTGTAATAAATGCTTTCACTATAGAAAACCCATCACGATCTAAAAGATCTACGTCCACTCCTCGGCTGTATCGCTGAGAATTTTACTAAAAAGATATTTGAAGTACAAGGAATCGCCGAACACTTGTAGCAGGCAGTGAGCTTTCGAGCCGGCCACTACAAAGCTATCCTCCGTTACTTTGATCTCTTCGTTCAGCAGCTCCGGCCAAGTCAAGGACGCACCTTCGTAAAACTTGTCCTTCGTTGTAATGGAGGTTTTATAGTTCTCTCATGAACTTTGTCTGGTTTTGGCAACAGCCTATCGGAGTCAATCCCTTTTCAGGGATGTGACTGCTAGATGCTTCCTACTATGGAAGTTATCCCAATGATTAAATTCTTGAACAAAGTCAAGGAATCTCTTCAAGATAGTGTCAGATATTCAATGGGGGACACTATGGTTGTTGAGAGCTTTGAATACTTCTCTTTAAGAGGGCTCTCAACTGACTACTCTCTCTTCTTCATTGTTCTCTTTTGTCAAATGAATATATGTTCGCCTTTTTGTTGTTCAAGTGTTTGAATGTGCGAGTATGAGCAGTAGTCATCTTCTCTCTGTTGGACTTCTCTTTTATATTTGGAGATTCAAACTTTGAATCTCCATACCCGTTAGACACAATGGTCTTCTCCGTCCAAAAGAGTTACTTGCTTTTTCTTCCTTTCTGCCATTGTACAGTACTTTTTTACCTACTTCGGGTAAGGCTTTTGTCCTTTGTTGTACCTTTTGTCAGAACGGGCGTCTTTATCAAGTGTTTGCTAGGCTTCTCTGCTTAGCATTCTATCGGAGAATGCTGGAAACCTTCCGCTAAGCCATTTGACTCTTCTGATTGCTAAGTACTTCTAGCAATCTGTCTTTGTAGCCAATCTGCTGACTCCTCAGCAGTTGCTGTTGGTCCCGGTTTTTCAGAGTATATAAACGTTACGCAGCGGAAATAATGTTAAGTGTTTTCTTGCACGCTACTTACACACAGCTGACAACTGGCAACTGGTCAGCTGGTGCTGATTACTCAGCTGACAACTGGTCAGCTGGTGATTCAAAACTTAGAATGTTTAGCCTTGTTTGCACAGTTATATATCAGTTTCAGGATATACTCCAGCACTTGAGTGCTGGGTTTAAAATACGAATGAAGGACAGAAAGCTGATAAATAACAAAGGAATTTTATAGTGGTTCGATCAATCGATCTACGTCCACTCTCCAGTCGAAGCACTGGAAATTCCACTAAGAGTAATCAGGTACAGGTCTCCTACGATCTATCTCTAGCTGGTGAATGCCTCGTCCACCAGTTCACTAGATCAACCGCTCCCGGTCCTGGATCCTTCTTCAACTCTCCTCAGCTAATGGAGTGCGAGCACGTCACTTCAACCTCCACAGCTAGCTGGGTGTTTTAGTTCTCCCAAGAACGTAACAGTCTCTACGGCAGAATGCCCGTAATAACTCAAGTGCTGGTAAGCACAGGAGCTGCTGTGAACTCTCTCGAAGGAGAAAGAACACCAAGTGAGATCTTTAACTTACAAGCTTAGAGCTTGAAGTCTCGTGTTTGATAAATCAACACACGGAAAGCTTTATGAAAAGCCTCGAAAGTACTTTATGCAATCTTGCAATAATTTTAGTTCTTTCGGTGGTTGAGCAGATGAGTAGAATCGTGGAATCAATCGCTCGTGGAATCTAATCGCTCGTTAAGTCTAATGTTTGAATGTTGGTGGTTGCAACGTATTTATAGCCGCAGGAACCGATTCAAACTTTCTAGCCGTTTGGACGCATCCGGAAAGGTGTCAGACCTCGGATGTCCTTCTGACGGCGGCAGGTATGTTTTTCCGAAAAGGACCCATACCTTTGACCGCTTTATCTGACACAGATCTCTTTGTGTCAGAACGGCTCTTTCTGTCAGTCCGAGGAATAAGACTGGCGTCTTGTGACTGATAGACTTTAAGTTATCCTTCCTTAAAGTCATCCTTTGTCAGTCGATTCCTCAGAGAATCTTCTTTTTGTCTCTACTACGCGGGGAGAGAGAATCTGGAATTCTGCTGGTAACATCTGACTGGTAGATCATACTGGTGATCTTGTGCTGGCAGTCTCTGCTGGTGACTTGCCCTGGCATAATCAAAGTCTACCAAAAGTCTGGATGTTAATTCTTCTCGGAATCTCCCATGACTGGTGAAATCACCGCTGGTGAATAGTGTAAGAACACGCATTCTCCTGGTAAGGTTTGTCAGCCGCCTGCTGATGAAACCCTTCCCAACTGGTGAACAGTAGCCAGTCATAAGCGCTTCTCATGCTGGTGAACAGTGTCAGCATGAGTCTTTGTCAGCCGCCTGCTGATGTAACTTTTCCCAACTGGTGAACAGTGCCAGTGGTAAGCGTTTCTCATGCTGGTGAACAGTGTCAGCATGAGTCTTGATCAGCTGCGACTTACAACTCAAAAGACCTAAACAGGACTTTACATTTAAGACTAGAGCTAGAGACAACTGACGCTGGTAGGACTTAGGATTTGATCCACCAAAACTATAATCTAAACAAGTAAGCTACTGGGAATGGAAACCTTAGACAGATTTCCCAACAGTTGCTTACTCAACACTTGAGTCTTAGTTCTTGATTGCTATATCTTCTAGCGATCTCTTCCGTAGCAGCGAATGTTGACTCCTTCAGCATTCTGCTATCTTCTTACTGTAGTAGCGGATGTTGACTCCTTCAGCATTCCGCTATCTTCATTCTGCTGACTGCTAAGCGAATGCTCCTAGCAGTCTCTTCTTTTCAGCATATGATTGCTAGCACCTTAGCAATCACTTTTCTTAGCACATGACTACTTTCTTCTTTAGCAGTCATCCTTGTCTGCTGACTTCTCTAGCAGCTACCACCTGCTGAGAATACTTCTAGCAATCTAATCTATTACAACTCGATATTTTTCCTAAACAGGACATTACACGAGAGTTGCTAGACTATGCTAGACTTCAGCAATGATCGACCAAGCTACTAAGGCTTTGATTCAACAAAACCTTTTACAATTTTGATCTAAGGTAGAATTACAACATAATTCCTAACAAAATTTAACGAGTCTAGACATGATTTTAAACATCAAAACATGTTGGAATCAAAATAAAACCTCAATATATCTAAATGGGGAAAATATACCAAAAATGCTCCAAAATCACAATAACTCGATTCCTAAGTTGATATATAGTTTCTAGATTCACAAAAAAACATGCTAAACATGCATACGTACTTATAAACTCAAGATCAAGCTTAGATCATGCCATTCATCAACTAGGGCAAAAACCATAACATGCTTAAACTTATAAAATAGCTAGAGAGAGGTTCGATTTATACCTCTAGGACGTTTATAGGTCCTTGTAAGCTTGATCAATCATTGATTTCTCGATTTCTCACTTCAAAACACAAATGAATGGAAATAAAAGGTTGGAAATGGAAAGAAAAATAAGAGAGGATTCCAAAAAGGTAAAAACCTTGAAAACCCTTCGTCGGAACCTCGTCGGTGCTTTGCCGGAGCTTGTCGGAATATCCACCAGAATTTCTTTGGAGAGAAATTAGAGAGAGAGTGAAAATGGTGGAGTGAGGGGGAAGGTTTTATTTATAGAAGGGAGGTGAGGGTAAATTCGGAATTATCAAAAGTCAAAAAGGTTAAAGTGGTTGTCATTCGCTTGTCATATCGGTCACTTTAACATCACCTTACATCAAATCCACATCTCTTCTCGTTATTGCATGGGAGACCGTGATATTTCGTCGATCTAAGAATATTTATCGATTGATAATATCCCGATACAAAAATATCGGTGACCCGAATAATTAATCAGCATTAGTTAAGTCCATGAATTAATAATTAATTTCCTCCAATAAAATAAAAGGTGGCAAGAAACATTGCTAAAAATAATAATTTCCCAAAATAAATCGATCACAAAATCTCGAATTAATTCGATAGCAAAATATAAATTTTGGAAGTTCGATAATTACAATTAATATTTTACAAGGGGTGTTACAGATCCACACGCTCTTCTAATTAAGAAGCTGATCTGCACGTACCTGTTCTTGAGTAATGCTTTAGATCCCTCAGTAATTGCGGGTCCTGGAGGCAGACATGGCCACGGGCCAGTTTCGGGCTGGTTCTGGTTCGGAACCGCCGGTTTGGCAGTACCAAAAATCTCGGTCCTGAACCAGCCCGTGTAGGTGATGATTACGGTGCTGGTTTTTGGCCCGGAACTGCCAGCTCCGGGCTTACCCGATTCAGGGTCTGACCAAGGGCCGACCGATTTTTACTCTTTTTTTAATTTTAAAAAATGTAAAGATGAGAATTCAAACCTAAGACCTCCAAGTAATTTATAGATCATTTATCCACTAGGCTACTAGCCTTCTATTGTTATATAAACTAATCTAAAATGTATAAATCTATTATATCTTTAAATCTATTACTTATAAGTTATAATATAAAATATTATTTAATTTTATTAGTATATTATTTTAAGTAAGTACAATGAGGATAATTTAAACACTCAAATAAATTATATTATAAATCTATTGTAAAAAAAAATATTATTAGATAATATAAAGAAAAAATAATATAATGAAGATGATTATTAATTATTTGATTATTTGAAGACATACAAAATTATTTATATGTTTTTATCATTATTGATTCAAATTATTGTTTATGATTTAGTTGATAGCTTTGAAGCTCACAAATAATGCTCAATTAAAATAAATATGTTATATTATGCATTTTTCCAAAATTTAATAATAAAAGTAGTAGCATTCTTACAAGTTTAGATTTATTATCTATTAATTATTATATAATAAAATTTAAATGACATATACTATCATTTGTTCTAAATATAAACTTTGAGTTAAATTAGTATGTATGAAAAACCTCTTTAATTCTTTGTATATTCGTTTCAATTTTTTAGTCCAAGCTTTGTATTAAATTGTATACTTGTAAACTAAATAAAATTTCTATTAAAATAATGTTCTTAAAAGTTAGTATAAATAAATATGATATATTTTTCATTAATCTAAGATTTAATATTAAAGATAGTAGCACTTTTAAAAGTTTAGAATTATTATCAATCAATATACTATAATAAGAGATATATTATAACTTATAAGTTACAATAAAATTTTAAGAATCAATTTCATTGATTTGTGTTGGGGCCAGGTGATCGCTGTTTAAAATTAAATAGATTTATTATAATATAGTGATGCAAATAAATTTATAACCCGAAGGTTGTCGAACCCACAGGGACAGTACAATGACAATATCTCATGTACTGGACACAGTTTGTCAATTCGGTGTTTGAGCAAATCCAAATTTGAGAAGGGTTTTGTTTTTCAAAATAGAAAATAACTTTGAAATAAAAAATCAGTAATAAAAAGCACATATTCCAGGGAAATCAACCAATCCAATCAACATGCAATAACCAATCAATCCAACCAAAAAATAATCATTAAGGTGGGAAATCAGATATTTTGGAACCTTGGTTAGGCAATTAAAACCTAGATTATTAACTAGAGATTATCACCTTTGGTCTCAAAAACACAAGTTAATCAATCTCAATAAAAATATTGTTGGTCCCCGATCAGAGTGTTTATATATGCAACGGAAGTATTAATGATGTCTTGCTCTTATCATACTAAGGTGTCGACTTAGCAAGTATTTGTAAAATGTGTTTTAGCTCCAATATTCGTTAAATTAATTGCAGTTTATATTACAACACTTAATGTGTTGAGTTTTAAATATGCGCATACACAATATAACGAAATAAAGCAGTAAAGGGACACAAGGATTTATAGTGGTACGAACAAATGTTATACGTCCACTCTTCAGTCCTCCGAATAAAAAGTCATTAAACGAATGATTACAAGGTCAGGCTTAATCTCTAACGTTGAAAAGCTCCACCGTCTGGTCACCGCGCACCTTCAAGAACCTAGGTCTTCAATCTTCACCTCGTCGCTCCGTAGAGTGAGGACAAACCTCCCTTCTCCTTGGACGTCGACTGTTGGGAATTTTTTTAGTTCTTCCCAGAACCTATCCTTGTGTTGGCGATTGCCCGTAATAATCATGCTTGCACAACAAGGTGACTGCTAGATTCTTTCTAGGAATAGAGAGAATCCCAATATTAACCTTAGAAGTTAAACTTCAGAGGTCTCGAGCTTCAAGTATGATAGCTTGTGAAAAAGCTTTAATCACGTACTAGCTCGGATGTGTTCGCGTAAGGTAGAGAGTGTTTGGGTCTACTCTTCTTTCTCTGTGAATGGAATTTCACGAACCTTTGAATCATCTTTGGACGACACCTATTTATAGGTGAAGATTCAAACTGCTATTTGAATCTTATCCGTTAGACTCAAAGGGATTGCTCGCAAATCTCTGTTCTTCCTTTTTCTGCAGCGTACAGAGACTCTTCAAGTCTCCCTTGTCTCTAATTGGCCTAACTCCTATTTGTAGCCATCTTTGTCAGAACGAATCTTTTAGTTTGAACTTGAAACCTCTGTTGTGTCTGTTGATTGTTCTATTCTCTGATTCGTAAGGTTTCCTTGTGATCTGGATCCTTCTGATTTGCGACTTGTATTTCTTTCTCTTGATTGTTGTTGGGTGTTTGCTGGCAATTGGCATTCAGCTGAATCTCAGCATGCTCGCTAAGATCTCGCAACATGCTGGTGTTTCTTCTTCAGCATTCTCTTTTGTGCGTTCACCGTCCTCTGTGTTTGCTGGCTTTGACATGCTTCTTCAGCAATCATCGAAGCTGTTGATTCTTTCAGCATTCTTGATTCTTCTTTTCTAGTTCTATTACAACTCGAGTATGTATGACCTATACAGGACTTTTACATTTTGACTCGATACTAAGTTTCTGGAAGCTAGATCGGCTTGAGCTTTGTTGCACCAAAACATAATAAGCATACATTGACAACCAAGGGGTTCTAATATATCTAACAATATTCCTAATAATTTCCCACTTTTTAGTGCGACCAAAGCCTCAATCCTGAGCTTTAATACTAACTGATCATGGCAAAGCTGATTACTGAGATTACAAGGTTTTCCTATCAAGTTTATTCTCAACATCTCAACTGCCTTAGACTCAGTATGGTTCCTAAATGTTCCCCCTCAAAATATCAAGGGTATTGCTCGATTATATATTTTTGCTTCAAGTAAATGGCTTCCAAATCATTTATCAGATAAGCTTGTAGCACATTCACACACACACACACACACATATAAAGCAATCATACAGGAACATATCACACATATCATCAATCCACGCAGTTTGATGATTACACTGAGTGTGTAATCTCAGCTAGTTCAATTAATTAGCGTTGGACAATAACCTGTGTTAGTTTCCATTAAAAGTATCATGCCATGAGGTACTGGAATCATCTACCCAAATCAAAAAAATTCTTTTTTTTTATAAGAATACTTATAAGGTTTAGAGAGATTACTTCTTCGTTGTCGAGGAGTCTGAATCAGCAACATTTCTGGCACTTGAAAAACCGACGGTGGTCTTCTTCACATTGTTGAGAGTCTCGAGTGTTACCTTCATGAAGTTGTCCACTACGGCCTCTCTCTCTCTCTCTTTGTTTCTGATTCTCTCATTCTCTTCAATCCTTCTTCGTTCTTCTCTCTCTTCTTCTTGTTGTTGTTGCCTTCTCAAGTCTTCTTCCTATTTTCTCCTAGCTTCGAGGCGTCAGATCCTGTCTTCTTGTTCATTTAATCTCTCTGCCTCCTCTGATAAGTGCTGGAGCTCAAGGGCTCAATTGTCATGACTTGGGGTTCCTCCAATAGCACAATCTGATTCTGGGCAGTAGGCATGGTGGCAGTGGTGGTCAGTGCTTCAGACGAGGTGGATGGTAGATCAACATTGATTGTTGTGGCACGTTTAGTCTCCCTAACTCTTACTTCTTCAACAGTGATGGGAGAAGGAGGCCTTACGCTATCCATTCTGAATGACTTGTTTGTCAGTTGAGTAAGGATGTGCTCCCTGAATGCCAACATTTTCCTCCGATCCTCTTCTCTCTTCCGTGCGACTTCTTCTTCTGCTAACTTGGTTTTTAGCTTAGCAGCTACGGCCATCTGTCTTCTTGTTGCAGGGGATTTGAAGTGCTGAGTGAATGGTGGAGAATCTTCAGCACCATACTCGGATGGTGGCAATGAACGATCTCCTGTGAGCGCTTTGTGTTCTTTTGCAATCTGGCTGCAACATGCTTCTCCGTGTACTGTCTCTTGCATGTCTGATCCATCCAGTCGTCTGCTCATTACTCTTCACTTCGCCAGTAGTTGAGACCCATCCTGGCCATCATAATCATGCGGTCTTCGTAGTGCAGTTCGTGAGTGGCATAGTTGAAAAACCTCCATCGCTGGAACTCTATTCTCATCCATTCAAGATCAGGAGACTCGCCCAGTAATTCTGCAAGCTAGTTGTGTTCTCAATCTCGACAGCAACTTGAGCTTCAATAAACACACATATATCTTTTGCCCATGAGATGAGATTATCATTCTTGTCATCTCTCACCGTGACAGAAGGACACCACTTAGCAATCCTCTTTGCTTTAAAATTTCTTTCAGGCAGTCCTTCCATGGGCACTCTCAATGTTTCACCTCGAAACATGGATTCATCATCTGCAAGCAGTACACTCCCTTTGGCAGCTCCAGTGGTTCTTGCATTCTCTTCATCATCAGAACTAGGGATGTCACAGAATGATATACCTGACACTTCGAGAGAGGTAGGTATTGGAATGCGTCTATGCCAGAGTGACTCCATGGTGCTTTCAAGTACGGATGTAGTATCTGCTACAGAATTCCATCCTGGAACCGTAGATGGATCCATTCCCAGTGCACGTAGATACTGCTCATTTCGTGCTCGCATGCTTGCAGTGAGATTTTCTTACAATCTTGCTAGGGCTTCAGCATCCAAGGAGGTAGTAGCTTCTCCTTCCATTGGTGTCTCTTCAGAAATGCTCTCACCGTCCTCCATCTTCTCTGTTGTAGTGATGGCTTGCTGAGCACCTACTTGTATATCTACCTCGGGGTTCATTGTACCCAACATTTATCATATCAAGGTAAGCATTCTCCTCATCTGCTGCCTTGTCTTCCTTTTCAGCAACCAAGATTTGGTTCCCTTCCTTCACCAATACGTATTCTGCCAAAATCGTAACAACCTGGCTTTCTCCTTGCACAGCCAGTTGTTCCTCCTCAGTTCCTCTTTCAACTACAGAACTGCTTTCTCCTTGCGCAGCAGTCTATGATAAAAAAAAATTCAACATTCACTTCAGCACTTACGCTTCCCCCTCGAGTGCTGGCGGGTTGATTGGTCAGGGTAGCAGAACTCCTTTCTCCTTGCGCGAGAGTCTGCAACTTCCTTGATTCCATAAGTGCTTCTTTCCTCTTCCATTTTTCAAACTCTGCATCTGGCATGGTATCTGGATTCACAATCCTTTCTGCAACATCTTTAACCTTGGTTTTTCCTTTTGCAGTTTGTGCCTTATCGACGTTCCTTTTGGTGATGCGTCCAGATTTCTCACCAGCTTGAATCTTGGCATAGCTAGCCATGACTTGCTCGTACTGAGCATCCCTTTGCTCAAGAGTCATTTGCAGCTTGGCTTTATGAAAAGCCTTCTATTCGAGTGCCCTTTTCAGCTCTTTCTCCTGTCATTTCTTCTTCTGTGACTCCTCCCCATCGGAGAATTCAAGCCTTCTCTTTGCATCCTTGGAGGCTGGCTCAATGGGCTCTGCCTCACTCTCCTTGATGATGACAGGGATAGGTATCACGTGTCTACCACTGGCACTATGACCTTTACGGTTGTTCCTTGAAAGCCGTCATGCTTTCCATTCTTCTTGGCTTGCTCCGCATCACCTGCTGGTTTGCTCCTTTTTTGCTAAGAGCTTTTCTGCATGCGCCTCTTCTTTGTAATAGTTGGCACAGGGGGTTGACCAGATTCCAGCTGTGTGATGTCAACTAAGCCTTCATTCCTTCTCTCTTCTGATATTTCTTCCTCAGTCAATGGGATTGTTGTCTGCAAGACGGCATCTCCCTGGTAGTGTTCTTCTTCATCAAATACTAGTTCGTCGTGGTCAACATTACTCTTTCCCTTTGAAATCAGTGATTCCTTGTAATTCTTCAGCAGTTGTTATTCTTGGTTTGTGGTATATAGTCGGAATGCAGCAAATCTTCACCACGGCAGCGCTTACCCTCAGGTATGATTCCCTCAAGAAAGTGACTGATCTTGAGCTCGAATCCCACACCTTGGGTGAACGTATGTTATGTCTTGATATTCTTGTTCTTGTACACATGCGCTAGCCACTTGGTGTAAATGAACTGTTCCCAATTCCCTCAAAGTTGATCTTCAATCGCCATCATAACAGCAAACTTCTTCGCAATAAGTTCTAAAAGTGAACCAACCTCGCCTACGAGCATCCTTATCACAATCTGTGCTAGGCTATTCATTGGTTCTACAAGTGATCTCAGGGGTGCGGCCACCTTCCATGGGTCTTTGAAGGTGTCAGTTTTCTACCTAAGCCATTGCTTCTGCATCTCGGCTTCATCATTTACCTTGTAGTTGGCTATGTCTTCTCCACCGGCTCGCAGTCCGTACTTATGTGCTAATACATCTGGGCTCACAACAATCTTTGTGCCCAAAACACTCGTAGTGAAAAACTTTTCACTCTTATCAACCACTACGCGAGCAAAGAATTCTGCAACTATGTGTGGCTGGAATTTTAGAGTTTTTGCAAAAAGATACTTCAGAAGATTTTTGCAATCGATTTTGCCAATGAGATTGTCGCAGTAGTGTTTCTGGAACAACGGTTCCTAGAGTATCTTTTCTTTCTTCACTTGAGCCGCCCTCTTCTGTTCGTAAGTAAGTTCACTAGGCGCCTTACCATGACTAACGGCAACCAAGCAATAGTAAGTGATTGACTCATCAATTTGCTCCTTCTTGAAAATTTCTGTGAACGTTGGTTGGAATTGTTCAGGTTCTCCGGGTACTGTAGGTCTTCCAGATGATTCTGCGGGAGGACTGGCACGGTTGGAGGATTCCGCCATTAATGTTTCTTCTGAAACTCAAAAAGTGTAGAGTAGAAGAAATTTCAAAATCAAAAGTATTGGGAGTACTAGGGTTTAGAATTTCCAAACCAAACTTCCTTTATACGATTGCTTGTAATTGGCTTCTCTGTGAGTGGTTAGATCTCTTCTTCTGATCTGGATAAATCATCGGTTGGGCAGTTGGTGATGGTTTGCCTTACGTCCCACGATACTGGAAACTTGTGTGTGGCTGACGTGTCCGCTGTATATTCGTCGTCGTCCTAGGCTAGAGTCATCTTTTTAATTAATATGGACTCTGGTTCTTCTCCGTCATTTAGATAATCCCGCCTTTCGAGAGATTTGAAATGATTGTCTCTCTT
This sequence comes from Plectranthus barbatus, assembly GCA_026898455.1. Lineage (NCBI taxonomy): Eukaryota > Viridiplantae > Streptophyta > Magnoliopsida > Lamiales > Lamiaceae > Plectranthus > Plectranthus barbatus. Next base: position 30,870 of record JAPKLW010001373.1, on the reverse strand, counting down.
TTGTTTGCAAGTCAACATGCAGAATTGGATTTGCTGAGAGTAGTACATCCAGCAATTTGAAAGGCCTATGCTGAGAGCTTGGACTCAGCATACGATTATCTGATATACCCCTTATTTTTGAATACTTTAGATCACATATTTTTTTGAGAGCTTGGACTCAGCATTTGATTCTTTGATCTCCTGTGATCTTAGCATTCCTTAGACCTTCTGTGTTTATTTGTTGAGAGCTTGGACTCAGCATTCCACTTGGTCTTTGAAGGTCTTTTATTCCATAGACAATGGGCATCTGCTGAGAGCTTGGACTCAGCAGCCAATAAGAGTATGCTAAAATAATTTGCTTAGCTATCTACAGATATCTACTGAGAGCTTGGACTTAGTAGCCTTCGGGGTTCTACTGAGAGCTTGGACTCAGTAGACAAAACAGACTCTTAATAAGGTTATAATCCTTGATGGAGCAAAGAGTCTCCTTACTGAAAGCTTGGACTCGGTAAGCTTCTTTTCAGTTTTTGTTTGCTATCGCCGAATATACCAATCGATATTAAATTGCTGAGTGCTTGGACTCAGCACTCACCAGATATCTACTGAAAGCTTGGATTCAACAGTACTTCTAGGTTGACTATCCCGATATTTCTTCCCTTATTTTATCAATTTTCCAAAATTGATTCAGCAATAATTGATTCAGTAGTTGTCTCCATATGCTGAGAGCTGGGACTCAGCATTCTTCTTATTAAGTCTATTGGAACCAATCATTCTTCAATTGTTGAGCATCAAGACTGCTGAGAGCTTGGACTAAGCAATCGGGCTTAAATTTTCAATATTCCTCTGAAGAGCGTGAGCTTGGACACACTCTTATTCCGCATCATCTTCAAGAATTCCAAGTAATTTTCAAGTTCCAATACTTTCTAGAAATCCAAGAACAGAATGAGAGTTGGGACTCATTCTTCTGTAACCTTATCTAACTCTAATAGACAAAGATTTAGACAAGGATCTTTAAATCTGCCTTTTGCTAGAGGTTTGGTGAAGATGTCTGCTAACTGATCTTCTTGTAGGGATTTTCAGTGAAACGAATCACAAAAGCCCATGTGAGCCGGATCGGTTTATGGATATTGCATATAATTAAAAATTCACAAAAACCTAGCATGCTCCTATGAATTTAATTCGATTCGTAGATTGAGAGATTACCGTAATTTCGTAGAGTCTGATCCGATCTTTCGTGTTTGAATATCCAACTTTAATTCAACCACGCGATTCGATTAAATCTGCGAAAATAGAAATTAGAACCCTAATTTCTTGATAAAATCGAAAATAGAGAAAAATAAAGAAAGAAGAATCTTGTTCTCCAGATCAGATCTTCAGGGTTGTATCCCAGTGCTGTTCAGATCTGCTACTGGTGAGGACTCCACAGATCTGTAGTTGTGCAAGGCCAGAATCGAAATTCTCCTCCCTCTGCACTAGAGTCGTCGCCCACTCTCTCTCTCTACCTAGGGTTTCAACTGATTTGAATGTTAGAAGTGGCTTAGGGTTTTGAGATAGAATGTTGTCTATTCATTGACCTAGGGTTTTAACCCTAATGGGCTGTTGGGCTCAATTCAGCATATTTAATTGGGCCAGTCCTGGGACCTAATGCAAATAATAAAATGGGCCTATAAATTAATTAATTCACATGTCCACAACCCATGTCACAATTAATTAATTAATATTAATTCTTTTTCACCATAGAATTAATACTGACCTACCCCTTTATTACCACGTTATGAGAGCGGGCTGCATTAATTGAGAATCCCCATATTTAAGGTTACCGGACATTCATTAATTAATCGGAGCTTCTGACAAACTCTATCTACAATTAATTAATATCTTATTATTCCTGAGTAGTACCACTCAATCCTTATCACTCGTGTCTGAACTTAATCAGCCTGCAGGACTTTGGCACGATGAATGTTATTGAGCTCCTCAAGGAATGTCCCCATCCTATTACTCGGATATGGTTACCTAAACCCAGTCTCAGGCGGTACTACACGAACTATTGTTACCCGAGATGCGGATATACGAGCACGTTACTCAGGCTCTCCACCATGGCAAGTCAAAGCAACAGTCAACCCGTGCAAACCCCTGAACCGTCGTTAGGGTTTAGACTCACTCAATGTCAGACAGTCGAATACATCTCACTGCGGTCCATCAATACGCCACCCTTGCATACCAGCATGTCAAGTAACCAAGACAGACTACTTATTCCGACAATGCCGCAGCCATCCGAACAGACATATCCCCATACGCTGTCTCGGCTGTGATTAGGTTTATGTCTCACTAGGTCAAGTGATCATACTGTCTTCCTCGATCTACTACACACAGTATGATCGTCCCTATCGGTAGACAAGAGGATACCATTGTTACATACATGTAAGATTGTTTGACAGATAGGAGAAATAAACCGTTGTATACTCATTATAATAAATGCTTTCAGTATACAAAACCCATCACTTCTGTCCTAATAAAATCCATGGAGATATCCTTTTTCTCAACATGGTCTCAAATAAAATGATGGCTGATATCAATGTGCTTTGTCCTACATTGATGCACTGTATTATTTGTGTGCACATTGTACTATTGTTGTCGCATTATATAAGAACGCAACCGGTGCTGATTTCATAGTCTTGAAGTTGTTGTTTGATCCACAGAACCTGTGTGCAGCAACTCGCAGCAGCTACATGTTCAGCTTATGACCAAGAAATTGGCATGTCCCACTTGTACTTTTTCGATCAATTTGACATCCTCCGAAGTCCGAGTCTAAATATCCATCAAGTGTGAGATCATCTGCTCTAGGGTACCAAATTCCTAAGGATTTTGTTCCTTTCAAATATCTGACATTTCTTCTTGCGTACTCCATGTGCGATTTCTTTGGATTTGCTTGATATCTAGCACATACTCCTATAGCATACGAAATGTCTGGCCTGATGGCCATTAGATATAATAGAGATCCAATAATACCTCTATATGTTATGGGATCCACGGATTCGCCTTCTTCATCCATTGATATTTGGTATGCTGTACTCATGGGGATCCGTAGTATCTTCGTCTTTTCTGGACAAAATTTGCTGATGAGATCTTTGGTATATTTCTTCTGGTGAATAAAGATCCCATCGCTGGATTGCTGAACTTGCAGACCCAGAAAATATGACATATTTCCCATCATACTCATTTGGAAGTTAGTCTGCATAAATCTGGCAAACTTTTCACACAGGTTTAGATTTCTTGATGCAAATATGATATCATTCACATATATTTGGACGAGCAGTATATCTTTGGCATCTTTGATCAAGAAGAGTGTCATGTCGATCTTTCCTTTCCTGAATTTGTTCTTCAACAGAAACCGTGATAACGTCTCGTACCAAGCTCTTGGAGTTTGCTTCAGACCATACAGAGCTTTCCTCTATCTGTACACATTGTTTCCGCATTCAAATCCTGGAGGTTGCTTCACATATACTTCCTTCTTTAATTCACCATTCAGGAATGCGCTCTTGAAGTCCATCTGAAAGACAGTAAAACCATAGTGAGCAGCATATGCTAGGAATAACCTGATTGCTTCCAACCGAGCTACTGGAGCAAAAGTTTCATCGAAGTCTATTCCTTCCCATTGCGCATATCCTTTGGCAATGAGTCTTGCTTCATTGCGAACGATGAGCCCATTTTTGTCGTGTTTGTTCTTGAACATCCATTTGGTTCCTATCGCTGATTGATGTGTCGATCGATCGACGAGTTCCTATACGTGATTTCGAGTGAACTCTAACAGTTCTTCCTACGTGGCGTTGATTCAATTAGCTGATTTAAGTGCGTCTGCTACTTTGGTAGGCTCTTCTTGAGATATGAAGCAGGCTAACATGGCACTGTGTTTGGTTTGGATTGGATCTGCAAGATCTCCTAGTATTGCTTCAGTAGGATGATCTCTGAGTAGCCACTTTGGTCTTTGTAGTTCCTCGAATGGAATGGCTTGACTGCTAGACGTTCAATATGACTTTCGAAAATTGGAACGCCAACAAGCTATAGTTTATTCAGGCTATCTGCTACGCTTGTTGGGTTGACTTTTGCTGAAGGATTGTCTTCTAGCGTATCGTCTGCTGAATTAGAAATTGTTGATGTAGTACTCCTGTCTTCAACAGTTTGCTCCCGGTTAATATCAGCATCATTGTCTTCATCTATTATCTCGCTATTCTGGGGATTCTCAGCAACATCTTCATTTTGCTGATTGACTTCTCCTTCTTGAGTCCCCCCTTGACTTGTGAGTTCCTTGAGAGAATTTTAGGTGGCCTCAGCATTACCAGTTGCATCACCGGCCATCTTGACTGTTTGTTGATCAGTCAAGATCTCCAATGGAGATGATGATTCATTCATTAACCTGTTCAGATCGATCGGTTCAGCTTCGGAAGTATTCGAGCCCAAAAGTCCATTGACATCATTGGTTTCATGAATCACATCTTTTTTACTTCTCATTGTCCTGCGCACTAACGTAGCTTCATCAAAAATAACATTGCATGTTATTTCCACAAGCTTGGTTGTCTTGTTAAGTACTCTATATCCCTTGTGAGTTGGATGTCCATATCCGAGGAACACTCCTTCGTTAGCTTTGGGAGAGAAAGTATTTAATTTTGACTTCCCATTATTATGGATATAACATGGTGAACCGAAAGCACGAAGATGAGCTAAGGAAGGCTTACGACCATGATATATTTCGTAGGGTGTTTTGTTGAAGTGAAGATTCAATCCACTTCGATTCTGAGTGTAGCAAGCGTTCATTACAGTTTCTCCCCAATATCTCTAACCTAGATCTGTATCGGCAAGCATTGTTCAAACGGCCTCCTTGAGAGTCCTGTTCCTCATTTCTGTCAAACCGTTCTGCTGAGGTGTTTTTGCAGTGGACCTTTCATGTCCTATCACAACGTTGGCGCAGAATTCCATTAATGCTTCGTTACAGAATTTGGTGCCGTTGTCAGATCTTATCCTTTTCACCGTGAGCTCTTTGTCATTCTGTACCCGAAGTATCAACTCCGGTAGGATTATCTTTACTTCGTCCTTGCTCTTGAGTAGTCTCACCCACATATACCAGAAATAATCATCAACAACAACTAAAGTATAGTGTTTATTACCTACAGTGGGTGGAGTTACAAGGCTGAATAGATCCATGTGCAATAGTTCAAGGATTCTGTTTGATGTGGCCTTTTCTGGATTGGATCTGAAGGATGCATTTGGCTTGTTTTCCTTGTTGACAGGCTCTGCATATTCCTTCCTTCTTGAAGGTCTCTTTGGGTAGTCCTGTAACAATGTTATTTTTGGCAATATAATTGATAGTTTTAAAATTTAGATGTGTTAGCCTTTTGTGCCACAGCCAATTTCTCTCTTCCTTTCTGAATGTTATAAAGCATAATGCTTGCTGACCACTTTCCCAATCAACAACATAGAGTCCTCCTTTCCTGCCTCCTCTAAGCTCTACTTCTCTTGTAGTCCTATTAGCAATCTCACAACCTATATCATAGAAAGAAACAATATATTCATTTTCACTTAGTTGACTGATGCTCAGTAGATTGTGCTTGAGACTATCGACAAGGGCCACGTTGATTATTTGCATTCCATTTTGCTCGATGCATCCTCTTTCGATTACTCTAACTTTTGAATTATCACCAAACGAGACTGAAGGTCCTCTGAACTTTTGAAGTTATGTGAAGATCTCTTTATCTCCTCTCATGTGACCTGAGCATCCACTGTCTAGGATCCGTTCTTTTAATTTTCTTGAGGTTCTTATTCCTGGACCCTGTTCCTGCAAAACAAAGAAGTTTTATTTTTGGTACCTGATCAATTACGGGTCCTGCAAGATTAGTTCTCAGGATTATTCCTTTAGGAATCCTGACCTTCGTGATTTTGACAATTCTTTTGTCATCACGTTTTACTACCCTTTTGTTCCTATTAGAGTAATACATTGAGTCAGCATAGGAATGTGTAGTAGTGTGTCGAGCCTTCACAGTCTTTTGAAAGTATGGTGTTTTAGACTCTGGCCTCAAGTAGGATTTCTTTCTACTTGGTGTGTATGTTGGCTTCCTTGCAATCTCAGCAGATTGCTTAGCCTAGCTAGGATTTGTATGAACCTTCCTTAGCACATGGAACAGTCTGCTGGGTTGCATACTTTGACTTTACTAACCTTTTCACAACAAACAAGTGATTTAGTCTTTGCTGAGTAGTCAGCTGAGGGACGTTAGTTTTCCAACATTTCTGCAGAGCAAATGTAGCTAACTTATAATTTTACCTCTTGTCTTTCCTAGCAGGTTGCTGAATCTTCCCAATTGCTGGGACAAAAACAATTTTTTTATTTACTTGATTCGGCATCACTGGATTCTTCTTTATCAAAACATATTCCTGCAAAGTTCTTCGAACTTCTTTGGACACTTAAGATCTCATCTAAATATCTCATGCTCATTGAAAATCTACACTGACAAGCATTTTGCACGGAGTTTTTGTTTTTCAGAACTTCATTCTCTTGTTTTAAAACGTTAAAACTTTCATTCAAGGAGGAGAATTTTGTTCTTAATTTTAAAATTTCCTCGTCTGCTGACCTAGAATTTTCAATCTCACTGGTCAAAATAGAAAGCTGAGTTTTGAGAGAGGAATTTTCTTTTACTAAAATATCCTTTAATGCATGAACTTTTGAAAATTCTTTTAGCAGAAATTCTATAGTTATTTCATCTGATTCTGAGTAACATGAATCAGCCATATCATGCATGCTTTCTAAAGTAGAAGTAGCAGACATATCAGAATTTGTTACCTGGTTTCTTGTAATAGCTAGAGTTGATTCTCCTGTCTTCTCCTCATTTCCATCAGCATCTTCATTGATGTCAGCCATGAATACCATGAGAACATCCTCTTCATCTTCTGATGAGTATCCTTCATCGTCATGATCTGGGATGTCTGGTAATTATGTTCTTGTCAACTGAGCTTTAGTAACAGCTTTTGATGCTCGCCTTTCAAACAACTTCCTTAATCGTTCCCTTTCCTCTCGATCTATCCGATGACACTCAAATTTTAGATGATCAAGAGAGTTGCATTCATAGCATGTTCTTGGCGTGTTCTTGGCAATTCGGTTGTCTGCTGGTTGGCTTTGCTAGTATTCTTCTTTCTTTCCTTTGGCTTTCAGCAACAACTTTTGTAATCTCTTCATCTGCTCTTCCAGCTTGCTGACTGAGCATTGTGCTTCTTTTGCTTGAGATCCACTGGTAGTTGGTATCTTCTTTGTTGGACTGGATTGAGCTGGTCGATCGGAGTAGAATGGCTTCTTAGTTTTCCACTTTTGTTTGTATCTCTTCACGAAGAATGTTACATCCTCGATGGGTTCTTCAATGGTTACTACAGTACGAACAGCTTCATTTTTGTTGATCTTCATGATGTCCCATTCCTGTGCCTTCATTTGAGCGAACACTTCTTTGGTACTTATTGCTGACAGATCTTTTTCCTTCAGGCTGGTCACTTTGACGAACCAGTCCTCCTTTGGTAGTCTTGAGAGAATCTTTGAGTTCATGTCGGGAAGCTCGTATGTCCTTCACAGCTTCTTTAACTCAGCTACAATGGTGTTGAATCTGGCCTCCATGTCCTTGACTGTTTCACCTGGAATCAACTGAAATGATTCATACCTGTCTTCCCATTGCTGTAGCTTATTTCTCTTCATTTGATCCGTCTCTGTACTTAGAGTACCGAGAAAGTCCCACATTTCTTTGGCATTCTTATATTCCAAAACTTCTGCCATTAGGGTTGGTGATAAGGAACTTAAGATTAAATCCATGGCTACATAGTCCAGTTGGCCACGAACTCGATCTTCTGGACTCCATTCTTCATACAGCTTGTCCACCATTACGCCTGGTCCTACTACTGCTTCACCAATCCTGGTCTTCACCTTTTGGATTTTGATTGGTCCATTTTTCTATCACTTGCTTCATCTCGGCATGGATATTCATCAATGTGATCAGCGACCACTTTTTCTAGGTTGAGTAATTTTTTGGAGTAAACTTTCCAAACTTCGCGTTGTTCGCCACTGCTTTTATCCTGAGCTAAACACAAAAAAAAAGATATGCAAGGAAAATATGGATTTGGTCCTAAGCGACTTAGAAGCAGCTAGTCTTAGACCAACCGCTCTGATACCACTTGTTGGTCCCCGATCAGAGTGTTTATATATGCAGCGGAAGTATTAATGATGTCTTGCTCTTATCTTACTAAGGTGTCGACTTAGCAAGTATTTATCAAATGTGTTTTAGCTCCAATATTCGTTAAATTAATTGCAGTTTATACTACAACACTTAATGTGTTGAGTTTTAAATATGCGCATACACAATATAACGAAATAAAGTAGTAAAAGGACACAATGATTTACAGTGGTCCGAACAAATGTTCGAAGTCCACTCGTCAGTCCTCCGACTGAAAATTTACTAAATGATTGATTACAAGATTAGGCTTGATCTCTAACATTGAGTAGCTCCTCCGTCTGGTCAGCGCGTACCTTCAAGTACCTCGGTCTTCAATCTTCACCTCGTCGCTCCGTAGAGTGAGGACAAACCTCCCTTCTCCTTGGACGTCGACTGTTGGGAGTTTTTAGTTCTTCCCAGAACCTATCCTCGTGTTGGCAATTGCTCGTAATAATCACACTTGCACAGCAAGGTGACTGCTAGATTCTTTCTAGGAATAGAGAGAATCCCAATATTAACCTGAGAAGTTAAACTTCAGAGGTCTCGAGCTTCAAGTATGATAGCTTGTGAAAAAGCCTCAATCACGTACTAGCTCGGGTGTGTTCGCATAAGGTAGAGAGTGTTTGGTTCTACTCTTATTTTCTCTGTGAATGGAATTTTGCGAACCGTTGAATCATCTTTGGACGACACCTATTTATAGGTGAAGATTCAAACGGCTGTTTGAATCTTATCCATTAGACTAAAAGGGATTGTTCGCCAATCTCTGTTCTTCCTTTTTCTGCAGCCTACAGAGACTCTTCAAGTCTCCCTTGTCTCTGATTGGCGTAGCTCTTATTTGTAGCCATCTTTTTCAGAATGGAACTTTTATTTTGAACTTGAAACCTCCGTTGTGTCTGTTGATTGTTCTATTCTCTGATTCGTCAGGTTTCCTTGTGATCTGGATCCTTTTGATTTCCGACTTGTATTTCTTTCTCTTGATTGTTGTTGAGTGTTTGATGGTGATTGGCATTCAGGTGACATCTCAGCAGGCTCGCTAAGATCCTGCAACATGCTGGCGTTGCTTCTTCAGCATTCTTGAGTGCGTTCAGCATTCCTCCGTGTTTGCTACCTTTGACATGCTTCTTGAGCAATCTTCAGCAATCATCAAATCTGTTGATTCCTTCAGTATTCTTGATTCTTCTTTTCTGGTTCTATTACAACTCGAGTATATATGACCTATACAGGACTTTTACATTTAGACTCGATACTAAGTTGCTAAAAGCTAGATCGGCTTGAGCTTTGATGCACCAAAACATAATAAGTATACATTGACAACCAAGGAGTTCTAATATATCTAACAATATTCTTAACAAATACAGATTTAAAAAAAACCTACAACTCATTCTTCCTTTTGAGACAGAAACCAATTGTATCAAAATTCTATTTTCTTATTATTGATTATCTCCTCCCGGTCTCAAATTAATAACTATAAACCTAATTCAATTTTCAACTCTCAATATAATTTGAACTAATTAATTAGGGTTTGGATTTAATCGAATTACAACATGCTTGAAAGGATGATGAAAACCCTAGAACTTGTTAGGGTTTCAAGCCTAGCATATTAAAAACACAAATAGAAATAAACATAAAAGAACTTACTTGAATCATAAAGGAATAGGAATCTTAAACTTCTTGAATGTCTTTGAACCCAAATCCCAAGCAACAAGTATGTTAAAGGGAAATGGAAATATAAAGTATTTTAATGCTGAAAATTAAAGTAGAAAATAAAGATAAATACCTCTAATATTCGAGCTAATAAGTCCTATTTATAGGGGAGGAATTTGAATCTTCAAAAAGTAATAGGCTTGAGAAGGAAAATCCCCAATTTGGGCCAAAATCTGCCTTTCCGACGTCCGTGTCGATCGACGTGGCATGTGTCAATCGACACAGATGCAAATCAAAATTTTGTACTCTATGTCAATCGACAGGGCCCCTGTCGATCGATACAGAGGCTTTTGTGTCGCCAGAAATCCCTTCCTTCGACTCCTTCTGCGTAGTCTCACGATTTTGGCCATAACTTGTGCTCCCGAACTCCGATTGACCCGATTCTAGTTGCGTTGGAAAGCTAACTCAAAGATATTTATATTTCCATGCTCCATTAGCTAAGAATCCACGTGCAGAAGAATTTGTGACTATTTCTTCGAACATCATCTACCTCGGTACAATTTTCATTGATTTTGGCATCAAACCTACAAAATCGTAATATCTTCTATAAATGACTCATGCTCTTATTAACCTAAAAAGAATGCAAATGAATGAAACAATAAAGAAAACAACGTGATAATTGAGGCAAAATATGAGCTTATCACCAGGCCTTGAGGCCCAGGCCCATTAAGCTCAAACAACCCAAACAATTGCCAACCCAAAGTCGCCGGCCCACATGGAGTGAGAGAAGACCCGGAATTGCCTAAGTCAAGGGGTCGACACCGACTCATAGAAATCCTCGACACCGACCACTATTAGGGGTCGGTGGCAAGGAGGATGCGGAACCCTAAAGAGGTCAAAAAGAGCACGATCATTGGAAACCCTAACCGACCCAAAAAAACCCGGAGCCATTTCAAAAATCACGGCGAGCATGAGCTCGTCCATAGTTAGGGTTAGGTTAGTTCTCACTCCCCTATTTTGTCTATAAATAGGGGCTGAGACTTCATTTTTTTGACACTTTTTACTCACTGCAAAACTCACGCTGTAACGCTGCAAAAATCGCTCCAGAATTAGTAGAATAAACTTGAATTTTATCTCGCTCTCGCGAATATCTTTTTATTTTGTTGTTATTTATCTCTTATTTTATTTATTATCATTAACATTTCTTGTTATTATTAGTCATCTCTTAATTAATTCTGAGGGCTCCATTTATCCGCAAATTGAACCTCAACATTTGGCGCCCATCGAGGGGCCCTTAAAAATCCTTTTTTTGATTTGATGGCATGTAATAATGAGAGAACCGGCAATCCTCCCACCGGACCCGATGAAATGGTAGAACTCATTCCCATGGAGGAGTTAATCCGAAGGACCCAAAAAGCAACTGGCATGCAATCTGTGTTGCCAAAAGTTTTGAACGCGGCATTAGTTCGTCTCGCCAAAGAAATGGAGAAAAGTCGGCGTCAAATGAAGGAAATGGACACCAGGGTCACAGAGGTCCACGCGATGAACCAAGAACTACGGAGGGAAAACCACTACCTTCGCAAGGAGGTGAACACCCTCAAAAGCTGCCCGAACATCGAAGAGCCCCCCTACACCGGCGAAAAGCAAAATGACCCGCAGAGGAACCTCGCGAGCGAACTGGACGATGTGATCGACATCGACCCCTCTCAAGTGGTGGGTACCGAGCACAGTACCTTGGCTGAGACGAGGGTCATGCAAACTCCGCAATTTCACAACGACCGAGAAAGAAGACCCGACCCGAGGAGTGAATTTGAGAAGCGCCTCGAGGCGCATATGTCCATGTTCAAAACTCTATTGACCAGGATCCTGGGTGCTATACCCCAGGACACGATGATCTCTGGTGACAGCTACACCGACTCATCGTTCACACCCAATATTACAAACACGGATATCCCGACAAAGTTCGCTCCTCTATCGTTCGTATTGTACGACGAAACAACAAACCCTGAAGATCGCATAGCTCTCTACAAGCAAAAGATGTAGACCACCTCAATGCTAGAAGATCTTTGCGAAGCTTGAATGTGTAAGAGCTTCGGGTCCAGCCTTACCAGCCCCGTGCTCCAGTGGTTCGTCAACCTACCAAAGAACTTCATCTCAACCTTTTTAGAGCTACACTATGCCTTATAGAAGCAATACTCCAACCGCAAGCGCGTGGCCAAGTACCCTGACTCGCTCAACAGTATGTGTATCAAGAAAGGAGAGTCTTTGAGGTCCTATGTTGGTCAGTTCAACTGCGAACTAGCATCGATCCCTCATTGTCCGCTATAGACCGGGGTCTATACATTTAAGAACAGGCTCGACATTACATCAAAGCTCTACTGCGACCTGACCAGCCATCCTTGCTATGACATGGACTCGGTGCTCGCCTAGGCATGGGACGAGATCAACTGGGAGGAAGATGAACCGAACCGTATCGCTCGCTTGAACGAGCAAGAAGCGGTCGAGCTAGCCGAAGAGCACAAGATCAACCGACCGAGGCCTGAGTCCTCGAGTTCGAGGTACATGAATCTAAGGAATTACCAAAACGACGGACAATCGAGAACGGACAATCCTTAAAATCAAATACCGAGGGTCGGTGAAGTAGCTTCAGTCCCATACAACCTCAGCATTGACCATAACTACCTGGTCAACAACATTCTCAAAAACCTCGGGAACGCAGTGAAGTGGCCCGGGAAGATGAAGTCAGACCCAAAGACGTGTGATACAAAGAAGTTATGCGACTTCCACAATGACCAAGAGCACAAGATAGAGGAGTGTCAGGCACTCCGTCCGAAAGTCCTCGAATTACTAAAAAATGGGTTCCTTACAGAATACCTGACAAATAAAGGCAAAAACACGTAGACAAGAGAGAGGCAGGTGAATCCAACCAAGAACGCAGAGCCTCAGAACAAACCACCACAAGCTGAACGAACAGTTCACGTCATCGTAGGCGGATTAGAAGTGAACGGGAAATCACGTTCAGCGGCGAAAAGAGCCTGACGAGCCCTAAACCACGGGATTCATAATGCAAAATTCAAACAAGAGCACGAGCCAATTGAATTCACATGTTATGATGAGCCTAACCTCGTCCATCCTCATCACGATGCACTCGTTATCTCTCTGTTGATCACCAACCGCCAAGTAAAGAGACTATCTCGATAATGGCAGCTCAGCCAATATAATATTCCTACAAGCCCTGAAAGAGATGCAAATCCCAGTCAGAAAAATAGAGCCAGTCACCATGACACTATACGGCTTTAATGGCGACTAGCAGCAAACACTTGGGGAGATCACCTTGCCCGTCTATTACGGAGGCCTAAACTTCGATGTAAAATTCCAAGTGGTCGACACAGTCTCTGCTCACAATGAGACCCTAGGGTGACCATGGATCCACGAACTTGAAGCAATCCTTCCTCGTATCACCAGGTTTTGAAATCCCCAACACCCTGGGGAATCCAAACGATCAAAGGAGAACAAAAATTCTCACGAGATTGCTACTATGCAAGATTCAAGGCAGTATGCGCCAGCAGCATGACGAGCAGGCAACTTCTGTCGCTCGACTAGAGTCCGAAGAACTAGAAGAAATCATCATTGATGAGTTAAACCCAACATGAACCACGTTTTCTGGAACAGAACTCGCATCGGATGTTCGAGTCTCCCTAATGAGCTTCCTTTGGCGCAAAACCCACGTGTTCGCGTGGTCACACCGCGACATGATGGGCATAGACACGACAATAATAATGCACAAGCTGCAGGTCGACCCTAGCTGCAGGCCAGTTCAATAAAGAAGATGAAAGTTCTTCGCAAATAAAAACCAAACTATAAACGAGGAGGTTCAGAAACTCATTAATATTGGGTTAGTGCGAGAGGTGCACTATCCCACGTGGCTGGCTAACGTAGCGGTGGTGAAGAAAAAGAACACCAAGAATCGCATGTGCATAGACTTCACAGACCTTAACAAGGCCTATCCCAAATACCCTTATCTACTGCCACATATCGACGCCATCGCCAATGCGACCGCTGGCCACGAACTCCTCAACTTTATGGACGCATTATTAGGGTACAACCAGATACAAATACACCCCCAACGACCAAGAGAAAACCGCCTTCATAACCAGCCTGGGCATCTACTGCTATAAGGTGATGTCATTCGGGTTGAAAAATGCCATATCAACCTACCAGCGCCTTGTCAACTCCATGTTCAAGGAAAAAATGGGCAAAACCATGGAGGTCTATATTGACGACATGCTCATCAAGTCCCTGAAATCTTGAGATCACGTAGCCCATCTCGAGGAAGCATTCCAAACACTCGAGCAGTATAATATGAAGTTAAACCCCGCCAAGTGTTCGTTCAGGGTATCTTCCGGCAAGTTCTTGGGACACATAGTGACCCAGAGGGGGATAGAGGCGGACCCCACTCAGATCAGGGCCATCCAAAGCATAAGGACATCCAAAAACACCCAAGGAAGTACAAAAGCTCACCAGTCGCCTCGCTGCACTCAATCGATTCATCTCGCGGTACTCCGAGCGCACCCACTCCTTCTTCAACATTCTCCAAAAGGGAAAACGCTTCGAGTGGACAGACGAATGCGCAAAAGTGCTTGAAGAATTGAAAGCCTACCATGCTAGTCCGCCATTGCTCTCCAAACCCGTCAACAGTGAAACTCTTCTGCTCTATTTTTGGGTATCAGGTCACATCATCGGGCTGGTGCTCATACAAGAAGTCGATGGTAAGCAACACCCGATGCATTACACTAGTAAGTCCCTGCTAGATGCCAAGACCCGCTACAAGGCTCTCAAGAAGCAAGGACTTGCACTCGTCAATGCCGTCCAGAAATTGTGCCCATACTTCGAAGCGCATCCCATCAAAGTAATCTCGGCATGCCTGATACGAGTGGTGGTCTCAAAACCTGACCTCTTTGGTTGATTGCTCAAATGGGTCATGGAAGTCGGGGGTTACGAAATCTAATATGAGCCCAGGACCGCCATCAAGTCACAAGTGTTGGCCGATTTCGTCACTGATTTCACCACCAACCTACAACATAAAGTAGAAAACCGTTCAACTCCCCACAATCGACCCTGAAATTAGTGGTAATTACAGACATGCCACCGCATGGGCGGCAAAATCAAACCGCACAAGTTTTGTGGTCGACACCGAACACGGTCGGGGCTCGTAGTCAAGCACTAATGCTCGTTGTGGCCGACCCGATCACCAAAACACGAACTACTAATTGATACTACAGGATGAACTCTGATGCAATTAGCACAATCAACGGGAACATGGGGCTTCCTCGGGGAAACCCACACATGCCCTACGATCCGCCAGAGCTCACCCCGTCAGCGCTCCTCGGAGCCTACACAAAGTGCATGCATGAGAGTACCACTCCATGCAAGAGAACATTCTCTAGAATGATTCTGACTCGCGTGGATTCTGGACCCACGTATTGGCCGACGGGACGGCATCTCGGTGCCACTCGATATAGCCATATGCTTGCATTCCCAAGGAATCATCATACTGGCACGGAGTAATATCCCAGTTACTCCCCCACAAAAGCTGTTATCTCTGGAAGCACCTCTCGGGCCTTGAGGACAGTCTCTCGGACACCTTGAAACTCCGCACTCTATAATGCATTCCAACTGGAAGTTTTGATTCCAGTGCCAATCTGCCATAGAACCAGAAATTAAAAGGGGCTATTGTTGGGGCCAGGCCTCCGAGGCCCAGGCTGATTAAGCTCAAACGACCCAAACAATTGCCAGCCCAAAGTCGTCGGCCCACCTTGAGTGAGAGAAGACCCAAAATAGCCTAAGTCAAGGGGTCGACAGCGACCCATAGAGATCCTCAACACCAACCACTATCGGGGGTCACTGGCAAGGAGGATGCGGAACCCTAAAGAGGCCTGATGGTGCATGATCATTGGAAACCCTAACCGACCCTAAAAAACCTAGAGTCGTTTTGAAAATCACAGCAAGCACGAGCTTGTCAATAGTTAGGATTAGGTTAGTACTCACTCC
The DNA here is from genome assembly GCA_026898455.1 of Plectranthus barbatus. NCBI lineage: Eukaryota > Viridiplantae > Streptophyta > Magnoliopsida > Lamiales > Lamiaceae > Plectranthus > Plectranthus barbatus. The sequence goes on along the minus strand of JAPKLW010001373.1, from coordinate 14,959 downwards.
CCTATTATGTCTTTAAATAGGGGCTGAGAATTCATTTTTTGGCACTTTTTACTCAGTGCAAAACTGACATTGTAACGCTGTCAAAATCGCTCCAGAAATTAGAGAATAAACTCGAATTTTATCTCGCTCTCGCGATTATCTTTTTATTTCATTGTTATTTATCTCTTATTCTGTTTATTATCATTAATTTTTCTTGTTATTATTCGTCATCTCTTAAATCAATTTTGAGGGCTCCGTTTATCCGTAAATTGAACCTCAACAATTTGAAATAACATTTGTAGTAAATATCAAGATTTTAGATTTAATAGTATGTTATTCATTATTTACATGATTGTCTTGAAACTCTTTTAACTAATAAATAATACTATCATGAATTTTAAGAATAGGTAGATAAATATATTATATTTGTCAATTATATATCCCATTTAAGGATATTATTGTTTAATTTTATATAAGAAAATATTGAGAAATAAAAATTACATATAATAAATTTCGGTTTGTATATATTTAGAAATGTAATTGCTCAATAATGATGTTGTAGTTCAGTGGATAAGTATTCAGGATATTGATCATTGGTCCAGTGTTAGTGTCACGCCCCCAAACCGGGCCTATGCGACAGTCCCACGTGCGAACAATGCACGCTAAGGGTTTTGAACAATTAAAGAATACTTTGACATTTAAGATGTAGAAATAGCTTTGAAAATATTCGAGTTCCACATAGGTGATGAACTAAAATGGCGGAAGCGATTTGAGTAGAATAATTTAATAAGCTTTAAATATGCTTCATTGAATTTGAAGTGAATATATCTCAACATGAATAATAGATGAAGCATAACGAGATCAAAATGGATTATTTAGTACCACGCGTGGAGAGTAACAAGACATGTACATGCTCGAAAGAGGAAATTCAAATAGATTCAAATAATGACCTCCACGCGAGTCCTACGCCAAGTACAACTTGGAACAATAAATACAAGTTTGCAAGAAAGAAGTCAATTGGGTCTATGTATGAAGACATAGCCCACAGCTCATGTACCGAAATAGTAACAAGACTACGAATAGCATGCTAGGTAAATATTCAATTTGATAGGGAATCCAAATGATAATAGAAGTAAAGCTAAATCATTCGACTCAATTCAATCAATGCTTGGAAAGGATTTCAAATGAGACATGCCTCAAAGTATCAAATAAGAATGTCAATATATAAGAAAGTCTCGAAACAACTTTACATTCTCAATAAGTCCACACAATTATCTTCACGACCATCCCCTTTGCCACAACGCCACCGCCACCTCGTCACCTGTTACCTGCATGTGGGGAAAACACACACAGGGGCTGAGTACTCCGCATACCCAGTGTTCACGGTGTCCCGAAAACAGAATACATATATATTATGGAAACGCACCGTATCACACATGCATAACACAAGGGTTTTATTGAAAAGAACTTGTGAATGCACAAAATGTTTTACCTCACAAGGGCATGCCCACTCATTTTATGGCACCATACAATCATCATCCCATCATTCACATCACCAACAATTCATCATATCATCATATAATTCACATAAGGGTAAGATGGGAGTGGCCACTCGCCATCCACTCGGTAAGGGAATCAGAGTCCTTACCTGACCGGTAGTCTTATTACTATCCGGGCTAATGCATTAGACTTACAAAACCACGGGGGAAGCTAATCCCCGATCCAGCACATCTCCAATATCATTCATAATCACCATCAATACCAATAACATCAATTATCAATTGCAAAGGTGCCAAAAACAGTTATACGGTGCTCCATAGTTTAAAACGAAAACCTTAGTTTTAAATAGCGAAAAGCGAAGCGAAGCGACAAGGCCAAAATCAAAGCAATGGAGCGAAGCGAAGCGAAGCGAACGCTTCACGTATGCGAAGCGAAGATTACGAAAAAAAATATGTACACATTATATATACAATTATACACAATTTATTACTTAAATAAATAATTCCAAAATGACAAATATGCAAAAAAAAAACAAACAAACAAGACATAGAAATATAGCAAAATTTAAACATCCAACTTAAAACATTTAAGTTCAAGTGTTTAACAACCAAACAAATATCCCAACATATTTTAAAATCCTACAAGACGTATTCAATAATTCATCAAAATTCAGCAATAATTTCAGCAACAATTCATCAAATTTAGCAACAATTTCAGCAGCAATTCATCAAATTCAGCAACAATTCATCAAATTTCAAATGCCTAGATATCAAAATTCAGCAACAATTCATCAAATTTCAAATGCCTACATATCAAAATTCAGCCACAATTTCAGCAACAATTCATCAAAGTTCAGCAAAATTCAGCAACAATTCAACAAATTTCAAATGCCTACATATCAAAATCAGCACCAATTCATCAAATTCAACATACCCACCCAATACCCACATCAATTTAAATATATATTTGAGCAATTTAGCAACATAAAGATGGTTTAATTAAAAAAAACAATACAAAACTATACGCTGCTGCTGCTGCTGCTTGCTGCTGGTGACGGGAATGCCCAGCGGCGCGCTGGGGAAGGGGGAAAGGCAGGCGCGCAGCGCGCTGGGGAAGGGGGAGAAGCAGGCGCGCTGGGGAAGGGGGAGAGGCAGGGACGCGAGGCAGGGACAGCGAGGCAGGGACGACGAGACGAGAGTCGTGGGCGATGGGCGATGGGCGTGGGCGAGACGCGATGGGCGAGAGCTGCAGGTGGCTCGAGTCGATGGAGAGGTGGGTGCGAGAGGTCGTTCGATGGTTAGGGTTTATTTTTAGGTTATATTTACCAAAAAAAAATTGATTAAATAAATAAAAAACGAGTTTTTTTTTTCAGAGCGCTTCACCACTGTGAGCGCTCGCTTCGGCTCGCTCGTCGCTCACCTCGCTTCAGGGCGCTCCGGGCGCTTTTCCAACGCTTCGCGTTCGCTCGGCGCTCCGGCCAAAAAAAAGAGTTCACCCCCATTTCTGAGCGCTGAGCGCGCTTAAGCGAGCTCCGAGCGCGCTTTTTTAAACTAAGACAAAAACACATTTATTTTCTTTGAAAACATTTGTGAAAACTCATCTTGTAGGATAAAGTAGTGCCCACCTTAATTCCGAAGGAGTGTTCGATTCACTTGATTCTCCTAGGGGATGCTTCTTTGCCACAATCACCAACACCTAGATTATAACACTAAATTACTAGGTGTGTTCATTTAATTGCATGCATGCTTCACATAAGTGATTATTCATCTAATCCATTTAGCATGCTTCCAGTAGTTGTTTCATACTTAGGCTCCACATATAATCATGCTTGCAGGATATATTTAGCAAGTAGGCTTGTATATATATCATGCTCTTTCAATTTAATCAACATGTTTGATAATTATGTAACAAGTACTATATGAGTTCCTCTAGAATTCATTGACCATTTACATGCTTATAGACTCACCATATAATTTCTTGTGGCTTTCATATTTTGTTTTAAAGGTGTGTGCAATGAGACTCTCTAACATGTTTAGGTCCTATAATTAAATGCATATAATTGATTGATAATTATGTAAAACAATTTTGAAACTAATCTTTATTTCTGAAAATGTGGTAGTGAAGTTTAAGAAAATAATTGGATGCAATTTAGAAGTACTCTACGACCTTGAACCTAAAAGACTCCTATTTATACATTCTAGATAATATCATTTTCAAAACAATGCCGAATGAAATATGCATGGAATTAAGACATGAAATTTTACATGAAGAAACTAGATTTTTGAATGGGTATGTTTCAATTGACGGTTTATAAAAATCATCTTTCGTTTGGGAGATATAGGCTGGGGGAGATCAGATTTCCTGAACGTTTTAACTACAGTCTGAAAACAGGGTGCAACTTCAGAAATTGATTGTGACTAAAATACACATACTAATGACTTAGGAATTAATATGAAAGCTTTATGATGTGTCCAAGACCTATAAATAAATTTTGAGAATTTTATGAAATGTCTAAGTGCAGTTTTCGAAACCATTTTCAAAATGCGACACAGAATGACACACAGTTTTGCAGGGTGCATAACTTTCGAACCGCATAACGTTTTCACATGAAACCAAAGCCAAAATCTTCCTAACATATTTAAATTTCAGATTAATTGGAAATTATATAGCAGACCTAATACACAAAGTAAAACAGGGGTGTTATTCTGCGAATCTTATAAAGTAGCAGATTTTATCAAAGTTGAAGCGTGTATTCCCTTATTTTTCATTTATTCCTCGGTTCATATACGGGGATGAAACTTGGCATACATAATCAAAACAATGTCTAGGATTTGTCATGAACTTAGGAATTATTTTTATCAAGTATATCTATTTTTAAAACATGCATGAATCAGTTCGGTCACAGCTCTGCCACATCAACTTCTAAAAATCATATCTCTCAATGTACTCAACATTTTTGAATGAAACCACTTGGAGAATGTCCCTAACTCTTCAAAGTACGACATATAAAATTATCAGACTAAATTGAGGTTCATAAGTAGATGAAATGCATGCCGGAAACTCGGATTTGAAATCTGCCATTTCTGAAATTAAAGACTTAGCATGCTAACTTGGTCACTAAGCTTTTTAACACGATTTCCTTGGCAACAACATGACATGCACGAATTTTCAGAGGTAAATCACACTCACAAATATCATATGAACATGGTTAATCATTTATCTTATAGATTCATGGTGAACTTATTACCCCAATATACCAAATTCTTAAGGGAAAAACAGCAACACATCAACACATGCAACTCATTCAATCCCTACTCAAATTCTTCCAAATTCGAAACTTAGGTCCCTGATCATACATGCAATTACACAAACATCTTAAGGACACTAAATGGAAGATAGGAAAGGGGTTACTTGAAGAGTAAAATTTCAGATTTGGGCAAGGATTGAGAATCGGCTCTATAATCCTCGTCTAGCTCGATCCTTTGTATCTTTGAGCTCCTCTTCTTGCGTAGATTCCAAATCTTCAAACCCCAGTCCGATTCGAGGTAGTGGTCGATTCCAATGTCTCTTGGATGAGAGGGCTTTTGGTACCAATAGAAAGAGGAAGGTGAGGGGATTCCGAATATGAGGTTTTTGAAGCGGTCCGAGCGCTTGGGGAGGGGAAGAGGAAGAGAGAAGGGCTGTATTGTGAGGCTCTTCAATGGTATTTTTGGTGTGTTGGAGAAGAAAGAGTCGAAGGGGAGGGAAGAGAGAGTCGATCGAGAGAGAGAGAAAGAGTTTAGAAGAGAAAAAGGGGTTTAATGAAATAAAATAGGTGGAACATTTTAATCTAATTATTTTATTTAATTTGATGTTTACTAAATTATCCTCCCTTAAAATACAATTCATGCCTTTCATAAATTCTAGGATGGTAATTTCCCTTTTTAATTACTTACTCTTTAATTTAATTGTTTCCTACTTTGGATTATAGATCCCAATTAATCAAATCATTCCATTCCAAAATAATCAATTAAACTTATAAACATTCCAAGCCAAATAAATCAAAATGGCCGAAATAAATAAATATCGGAGCCAAGAAAATCATTCTGGTATTTCCCATCGGAATTATATCATCAATGATTGGTTGCAACATCTCCACAATATAGATATATATGTATATATATATCTCCATAATTCTTCCCAAATAATTAATTACCCAAAATTGAGAATTTAAATCCCAATATACTATTCAATTAACTAAACGATCGAAGATAGTGAGAAGACTATTTAATTCTCTTCTCAATAATTTATTTGTAATCGCATGGGATTTAATTAATAATCGCGAGCGGAAATCATAATGTCTAACTTGAGATAATAGTAATTAATTAAATAAGATATCTCCTATTGAGATTTGTTCTTGTCAAAAAGGGTCGGATTTTCGGGGGCGTTACAGTTAGATACTCCTTCATAACATGTTTACAATATTTTTAGAAATTATAAAAAAAATGGTGGAACTGTCGGTTCAGTCGGTTGTTCCATGGTCTGAATAATCTTGAATCGGAACCAGCCCGTGTAAAAATGGGTCCAGTTCCAATTTTGAACTGTGGGCCACGATTCCGGGCCCATTTGGCCATATCTACCTGTAGGATTGCCTTTTTCTCCTACCTTCCTCTTCCTTCTCAAATAGTGCATGACATTTGTTGAGAAATTGGGGACGTGTGTGCAATCTTTTTGAAAGCAAGCTTTTTAGTAGGACCTCGAAAAACTGATTCTGGATGTGTGAAATGCCTGTGTGGTCGTTAACCACCATGGTTAGCCTTCAGGGCTCTTGAAAATGAAGGATGATTGGGCTTAGGCCTCAAGTAGGTGTTCCCACTACTTGGTAGATTGCTCCTCTCATAACTAATATGAGATTTGTGTATCTAATTTTGTACATATCCAGGTTGGCTGTTTGACTTTCTCGCAACTGAAATTGGTTGTTTGGTCAAACAGGTTGTAGTAACTAGCTTCCTCACAGCTGGAATATACTGTTTGACCAGTTTCTTAGGCTGAACTGGCTTCCTCTCGGTTTTTTACTCAGCCAATTTGGGAACACACTATTTTACTAGGTTTTTTCCGACAAGCTGCCTTCCTTGTCACTTTCTGGTTGGCCAGTTTGGGGTTGTTGGCATACCAACACTTAGTTTTATCAGCGTGAGTTGGTACATTTTTATCTATACTCTTGTCATTCAACCTAGGCTGGTCATTGAAGTTTTCTTTTACAAAACAGATTTTTTTTTTCCCAGTGTCAATTGAAGAAGATGCAAGGTTGTTCAAAATGTTTTCATTAAAACCAAGACCCGCTTTGTCTGAGGGGTCTCTCTGAGCAAAAAGCACTTCTTCAAGTTCTCTTTAGCTTTTTATGAATGAACATATACATTGTTCCTGCTCAAGTTTTTTCTCTCTTAAAGAGTCACACTCCTTTTTAAGATTTTCAAGATTTTTTAGAAGAGTGCAGTGTTCTTCTTTAAATTTTTCCAGTTCCTCGCTGGTAGACCAAGATTTTTCAATCTCATCGATCAAACTGAAACTTGGTTCTTCAGCGAGGAGTTTTCACCAGCTAAAGCATTTTTTAACTTAGGGTTGGGTCGGTAAGGTATACCGAACTTTTTTCATCATACCGTATACCTTACCGAAATTTAAGGTATGAAAAAAATGATACCGTTACCGTACCGAAATTTTCGGTATACCGAAGTTCGGTATACCGTTCTTTCGGTATGGCATAAACGACATACCTTTAGCATACCGTTTTTCGGTATTTTCGGTATGCCATACCGTACCGTGTCATACCGTCCCATTTTTTAAAAAATTAAGATAGTGGCGGTGGGGAGGAATGAGAAGTGCAAACGGGCTGCTGCTGCGGAGTGCCGACGGACTGCTGCGGGGGACGGCTATGACGGGCTGCTGCAGGGGAAGGCTGCCGACGCCGGCGGGCTGCTATGGGGGAGAAGTGATGAAGGCGGCGACGGTGAGAAGGGCGGCGGGGAAGCAGCGAAGCAGGCTGCCGGTGGTGAGGGGCGCGGCAGGGGAAGCAGCGAATCAGGGCTGTCGGGGGACGGCTGTTGACGGGTTGTTGCGGGGGAGGGGGGACGGCTGCTGTGGGGGGAGCGACGATGCAGCGGCGACAATGAGAGGGGGCGCAGCGCCGCAGCCAAGATGGAGAATTGTGGATGGGTAAACGTGAATCTCATTCAATTTAGGGTTATGATTTGAATATTTTAAATTTTTATTTAATGGGTTGAAATTGAATTAGGTTTTTATTTATTATATTTGATTTTTAAGGTTTAAATATTTTATTTAATATATTTTTATTTTTTTAAAAGAGTTTAGATATATTAAAAATAAAAATTAAAATTAATATTATATTTTTGGTACGGTATATACCGGTATACCGTAAATATTGAGAAATGTATACCGTTACCGTACCGAAAATTTTCGGTACGGTATGATACCGTACCGAAAATTATGGTATACCGAAAATTCGGTAATTTCGGTATTTTTTCGGTAAGGTATTTACGGTATTTTGATATTTCGGTATTTTTCCCCATCCCTATTTTAACTCATAAAATTTTGAAAATTATTTTGAGAGAATGTCGAGAGAAACATCTTCTGAATCTGAGCAATACGATTCAGGACTCTCTATGATTCATGCAGAATAAATAAAAACTGGTAAAGAGAGCTTACTCAGTTTCTGCAGCATTGTCATTCTCCTCCTTGATTGCTGCATGAAAACTAGCGACACTTCTTCCTCTGACTCTTCATCCGATGTGTAATATCTTTCATTATTGTCGGGATGTCAGGAACTTATATACTGGACAGCATTACCTAAGCAACCGCCTTTTTTGCTTTTCGCTCAAAGATCTTCTTGAGTCTTTCCTTCTCCTCTTTCTCCACTCGCGGACATTCAAATTTTAAATGATCTGGAAAGTTTCATTTGAAGCATGATCTGGGGGATCTCTTAGTGAATCTTTTATCGTCGGATTGAGGAATCTCCATTTTGGCATTTGCTTTCTCCAGGAGCTTGGCCAATCTCTTCAGCTCTCTCCTTCCTTCTGGTAGGAGGTTGAGGTGGAAGGTACCTCATTTGTCGATGAACTTGACTGACCGACAAGCCTGTCAGTTTGGAAGGGCGTCTTTGGCCTCTATTTAACATCCTTTTTACAAAATATGTTGTATCGTCAGCATGCTTGTTTGGTGAACTGGCTACATGATCAGCATCATTTTTGTTCACCATCTTTATGTCCCATTCGTGAGCCAGGAGCTGAGCGAATAGCTCTTTGGTGGAGATCTTGGATAGATTTTTTTCCTTCAAGCTGGTTGTTTTAACAAACCAGTCCTCCTTCGGCATCTTGGACAATATCTTTGCATTAAGGTCTGGGTTGAGTACACTCCTTCCAGAGCCTTTAGCTCACTCACGATTGTGTTGAATTGTGCCTCCATTGATTTGACACTTTCTCAATGAAGCATATGGAGTGATTCGTATTTATCAAGACAAACTTGAAACTTGTTTCGCTTCATTTGGTCTGTTTCTCGGCACAGACCGCCAAGATAGTCCCAAACTTCTTTAGCATTGTTGAACAGCATCACCTCCTCTTCTAGTGCATCTGGTAAGATCAGCTCGTAGGCAATGGAGTCCAGCTAGGCACGCCATTTGTCTTCCTAAGTCCACTCATCGTAGGATTTTTCTACCATTTTTGGTCCATCACCACCTCCAAAACGAGTTTTGGCTTTCATGATCTTTATCTCTCCACGTTCGGTGACGTCTACCATCTCAGGATGAATACTCTTGAGCACTATGGTTGACCTTTTCTTCCATATAGTGAACTTCTTCACCGAGTATGGTGGAAGCTTTGTATTGTTCATCTTGGACGTATAACCTGCTCGCTAAAATAAGAAAAAGAGTGTAAGGAAATGTATTTGGTCCTTAGCGATTCAAAATAGCTAGTCTGTGAAGACCAACTGCTTTGATGCCACTTGCTGGTCCCGAGATCAGATTTGTTGCACAACAAAAGTATTTTAAGAAAGCTTGCACTTCACAAAATGGTTATTCATAACCAGTATGTGTTTTAGAAACTTAATGTTTTAGCCAGTTTGAGGTTTAAGTTAGTTTCAAATATACTTCTACACTTAGAGAGTATTGAGTTTTAAATCCAAGCAAGTATTAAATAAAGCAGTAAACGTACAAAATGATTTATAGAGGTTCGGACACAAAAGTCCTGCGTCCTTTCTTCAGGCCTTAAGTCTGGAAATTACTGAGCTTCAATTCAAGATGGTCTCGCAATCTATCGCTAGCTAGTAGATGTCGATGTCTACCAGTTCACTATCTCACTCGTCTAGGCCTCTGTTTTTCTCTGCTTCTCGGAGTTTGGAGTGTGGGCACTGATAAGCTCGTTTTTCTACTCACTTATCGCATTGTTTTTCCTTTCTTTTATGCATTTTAGTACGTTTTCTTGAATAACTGAGCATGAGTATATATTAGAGGGTATTATGCTTGCCATGGTGAGATTTTACAGGTTTTAGGCTAAATCCAATGGAGAACCCGTACTGAAAGCAGCAGATGTTCAAAGGAACAGTCACTACTTTTTCCACCGATGGAATCTGAGCTAATGGAGCATGGCATTTTAAATATCTTTGAGTTAGCTTTCCAACACAACTGGAATCGGGTCAATCGGAGTTCGGATGCGAAAGTTATGGCCAAAATTGTGAGACTGCGCAGAAGGGTTGGAAGTGGCGAAACGTCTCTGTTTCGGCCGAAACGAAACCCATCTCGGCCGGGCCGCATTTTTCATCTCGGCCGGGGCAAGAGCCATCTCGGCCGAGACAGACATGAATGGCGAGATTTGGCGAGATTTTCATATATTTTGGGCGAGAATTGCTTGGGGAACAAGATATACATCAATATGGAAGCAATCAATCATACCTTTTGAAGATATCCATCCAAGGCCTCAACCCTACTTCTATATAAACTCATAATTAGCTCAGAATTAGAGGGCCTCTTTAGTTTTTAACTTCTTTTCCCCTTTACAGTTTTTACTTCTTTTATTTATGTTTGCTTTAGAATTCCTCTTTACTTTTTGTTGAACCTTTACTTTTTAATGCAATCTTTATTTTTCCTCGCAATGTTTTCTTTCAATATGTTAGGCTAGAACCCTAAACAGGTTCTAGGGTTTCTCCTTCTGTGATACATGTTTTGATTCAATTGTTCAAACCCTTTTATTGGTTTAAATCCTATGTTTTATTTAAAATCTATTCTCATCGAAGGATCGAGAGATGAAGATTGAGGTAGGTTTCAGTTAATTAATCGAAGGACCGAGAGGTGAAGGTTAGTAACAGGAAGTTAGGGTTTAATACTTTTGATTATCTGTCCGACCAAGAAGATTTCAATTGTAGGAAAATCTAGATCTTTATGAAATTGATTAATTGGTGTATTTTTGAGACCGAGAGGAGATAGATCACTAATTAGTAATTTAGGTTTTAATTGCCCGACCAAGGAATTAACTCCACAATAAAAGGTTTTCCACCAAAATTGTCTTTTCTGGGTTTGAATATTTGTTTCTTGCATGTTGATCAGTTTGGTAGATTTCCCTAGGATCTGTGCTTTTTAATATTTATTTTTATCCCTTTAATTTCCTTGTTTTGAAAAACCCAAAACCCTGAAAATTGATTTACCCAAACAAAAGTTTCAAAAACTATATCCAGTATATGATTTCCCTTCATTGCACTATCCCTATGGGTTCGACAACCTTCGGGTACTTATAAATTTATTTGTCCTATGCTATAATTTGTATGCAGATTTAGCATCGATCAATTTGGCGCCGCTGCCGGGGATAGTCAGACGGCGAGTCATTACTGGATTGTTTGAAGAACTTCTGGATTGGGTTGTATTTTCTTAATTTTATTTTTAATTTTCGAGTCAGTTTTGTTTTTCGCGTGCGTGTGTTGGTGTCGCGTCTGTCTCGGCCGAGGTGAGTCCCACCACGGTCGAGACGATTTTTTCCATCTCGGTCGATTTGAGTCTAATATCGGCCGAGACGTATTTCTCCATCCCGGCCGAGATAGCGTCTAGCACGGCCGGGACAGCCTGATTTCGTCCTCGATTTCTGTGCAGGTGCATGAACACGAGGAGCAAAGGGAAGACACTCGAACCTTACATACCAGAAATCGAAGCAACCTGCAGAAACATCAGAAAGAAAGGAAAGAGACTGAATTTTGAGATGGAAGCAAATCCGGAAGCCCCACTGCAAAACATGACACCGGAAGAGCAGAGGCAATTCGTGAACGAGGTGCAGCAACTAAGGGCGCAACTTCTTGCAGCCCAAGCTACCCAAGCCGAGCAAGCCGCGAGATTGGCGGAGCTGAATGAAAGACAAGTAGTGATTCCACAGAGGTCTATTCTAGACCGATTTGTACCACAACAGGAAGAGGCAGGATTCAGGGTTGGCATCAATGCCAACAACTTCGAGCTGCGCACAGGGCTGATACAGATGGTGCAACAGAACCAGTTTGGGGGGAGAGCCGTAGAAGATCCGTATGCACACCTCAGTCAATTCATAGAGGTGTGCGACACGATAAAGCAGAATGGAGTCCCCCAAGACGCCATCAGGATGAGGTTGTTCTCATTCTCACTCAGAGATGAGGCGCGGTCATGGTTCGCTGGGCTTGATAAAAGCCAAATTGGGACATGGGAGGAGCTGCGAGCAGCGTTCCTCACCAACTACTTCCCGCCGAGTCTGCTGCCGAAAAGGAAGGCTGCCATCACCACATTCAAGCAGCTGTACGACGAATCCCTGCATGAAACTTGGAAGAGATACAAGGAGCTGCTGAGACTCTGCCCTGGGCATGGAATTGACCTCGAAATGCAGGTCTGTCACTTCTACAGAGGCCTGACTCCGCACATGAAGCAGTTAGTGGATGCATCTTCTGGCGGGGTACTGATGAAGAAGAGCGGAGCAGAAAGCATGAGGTTACTAGCAGACATGGCACTGAACAGCCACCAATGGCCGACCGAGAGACAGACGGTACCAGTTAAAGCCGTGGAAGCCAAGCCAGAGTTCGATGTGGTCGCGGAGGTGAAGAAACTCCGAGAGGAAATTGAGAAGCTGGGGACCACAAAAGTTGCTGCCATTCCTACTGAGCCAAGCTTGGCAATTGTACCGGTGGAGGCTGATTACATCAATCGAGGAACAAGCAGTTCATCTGGAGCTGGAAGTTCGGAGGTAAACTACATAGGCGGTGGTTATCACAATAACTACCGCGGTAATCAGGGGTATCACTATAACCATGGGCGATCTCACCCTGGTTTCTCTTATGCTAACCCCACTGCTGCAGAGCACCCTCCTCCTGGTTTTGATGTAGGTACCGGAGGCGAAATTGTGGAGAGAAAGAAGTCCGTGCTGGAAGACACATTGGAGAAATTCATCAAGAGCTCGGAGAATCGATTTGGCAAGGTGGAGAACGAAGTAAAAGGAATGGCCAATCACATGCAAGTAATGACAAAGCATCTGGAGATGATGGATGTCCAATTGAGTCAGATCTCCAACACCTTAGGGAATCAACACAAGCCGGGGCAACTTTCGAGCATGACGGAAAAGAATCCAGCAAGGGAAAAGCCAGTCAATGCCATCTCACTTCGATCTGGAAGGAGATATGAAGGCCCGAGCAACCCGGAAGGAGGTGAAAGTGAAGCAGAGGAGGAAAACCCCGCGGAAGACCGCTCTATCTCGGCCGAGATGACCACCATCCCGGTCGAGGCAGAGGAAAGCAGACCGGCCGAGGTAGAGAGTGAACCGGCCGAGATAGAGCAGCCAAGCCCGGCCGAGACAAGCCCAACACGGTCGGGGCAGAAGCAGAGTAGGACGGCCGAGATCGATGCATCTCGGTCGAAACAGAAGGCCAAGCAGGGCGAGAAAGAGAAGGAGAAAGAAGGAAGAAAAGCTGATTCGGTGCCTCCTATGCCCTTTCCACAGAGATTCGCAAAGAAAAGGGAAGATTCTAAATTCACTAATTTTGTTGAAAATTTAAAAAAGGTGAATATTAACATTCCACTTGTTGAAGCTCTCAGGGAAATACCGGGATACATGAAGTTCCTAAGGAGGCTGATGAGCGAGAAGAAGCAGTTCGTGGAGAACGAGACTGTGAAGATCCACGAGGAATGCAGCCTACTCCTACAGAAGCAGATCCCGATCAAGAGGTCTGACCCAGGATGCTTCTCGATACCTATCGAGATCGGAGGGAAAGAGTTCCAGAACGTACTTTGTGATACCGGGGCGAGCATCAACCTGATGCCCTGGTCCATTTACAAGAAGCTGCAAATTGGAGAGATGAGAGCCACTACAATTACCCTTCAGATGGCGGACCGATCTGTGTCAAAACCCAAAGGTATTGTAGAAGATGTTCTCATTCGTGTTGGCCACCTAATCTTCCCTGCAGATTTCGTCATACACGACATGAAGGAAGATTCCAACACTCCAATGATCCTGGGGAGAGAATTCCTCGACACAGCTGGTGTCCTAATCGACTGCAAGAAAGGAGAGATCACCTTAAGGGGGAATGAAGAGTCCATCACCTTTTGCATCGACAAGAACAAGAGGAAAGGAGAGTGCAATCGGATCGCTACTGCTGAAGAAGAAGAGGAAGAAGACGATGAGACCCCGGAGGAAGAAGAAGAAGCCATCCGGTGGGAACGAGGAAACGAGTCAGTGAAATCAGCAATTAAGCTGCCTCTTTTCGAGTGCACCACCGTTATAAGGAACCGGGAAGTCTTCATGATTGACTCAAGGGGTCGACGAGTCTGGACTCGACCGCCTTGGTGAGTTGGAAGCTGAGTCGAGCCACGACGGTAAATAAGGCACTGAATGGGAGGTAACCCATTGTGTTTTCAATTTTTCCTGTTCTTTTTAGTATTTTCGAATTTCTTTTATCATTATTACTGTTATTTCACGTTTCTTTCGTAAAAAAAAAAAAAAAAAAAATATCGAAGCCTGTCTCGGCCGAGACAGAGTCCGCCACGGCCGAGATAGGAGTGCCAGCAGCCAAAATCCACGCCGGTCTGAGTCTGAAGATGGAAGATAAAAAGTTGGTGTCTGAGGCCAACAATCAGGTACCGTTTGGAATTCTGAATCTGACTTTCAAACTTATTCTCTCTGATTTTCGAATAAGTTTGGGGGGATGAAGATTTAAGGGTTTTGAAACATTTTTATATCTTTTATTTGCTTTATTTAAATTTCTGCATGAATATTATTTTGAATAAAACGCGAGATTGTGGGAATTTGAGCATGATTGATAACCCTGACAAGAATGCAAGATGAGAATTGATTGACTTTAGTTTGCATTGATTGTGATAGTGGTTGAGTATGCCTATGAATGTGAATACCGCATGATTACTTGTTTTGACACTTGCGTTGGCATGATAGTTAGATGACGATTTGATGTTTACTGTGGAAGAAAAATTGTCCCTAGTGTG
>JAPKLW010001372.1:196634-212328 GCA_026898455.1 Plectranthus barbatus | reverse complement strand
AAAAAAAAAACTAAATGCAATAATATCAAATATCGAAATTTACACAATTGCTACACGATTTCATTATCACGCCATTCCATCGCAACTTTTCAATATACTTCTCGAAAAAAAATCTTCACATTCAACAAAATTTCAATTCCTCTCTCAAAATTTCTTCAGACATTCGACGATTTTCTCTGGAATTCTACTCGCTTTCGCCAATTTTAAATAAATGAACCTTTAAAATGAAAAGTTGAACAATGTTAACACTAAAGATGCACAATAATAAAGAAAAAATTAACATCTGAATAACACAATTTTTTTAAAAACTATCAACACAATTTGGAATAAATGAATCTGAAAGATGAAAAAATGAACAATGTTAACACTAAAGATGCACAATAATAAATGAAAAATGAACATCTGAATAACACAATTTTTTTTAAACTATCAACACAATTTAGAATAAATGAACCTGAAAGATGAAAAAATGAACAATGTTAACACAAAAGATGCACATAAGAAAGGAAAAATGAAAATCTGAATAACACAATTATTTTTTTAAACTATATTCATGCACGAATCAATTACAAACAGAGTCTAGAATTCAAAAACAAGATCAAAGCATCTCCTAACATAAAAAAATCAATAGAACCACGAACACTATCAAAAATAAAAAATACAAAGTATTAAACTTACATTTAGATGATCGATCAGACATGTCCTCTTCAAACGACCGAATTCCAAAATCAAAAACAAAACTCAACAACAACCACAATTTCGAAACCGAGAGCGATCGCGAAAAGCAAATCCAGAAACAAAAAAATTCCGATCGAGAAAAGATATATAAATTGTATTGGACGAAGGAGGAATAAGAAATCAGAACGCGCGAAATAAGGCATACAAAATCTAATTAAATATGGAAGCATATACTTTTAAAATTTTAAAAACCCTAAAATTACAAAAATAACCTTAATGAATCAAAACTGCAAGATAATCGAGGAAAACTACACACAGACTAAAATTGATCATGAGCGTTGATATCACAAAATCAAAGGGTGAGATTTATTCTCATTTTTCATACTAAAAACTATTCTCATATGATCACTACTATATATATATATATATATATATATATATAGAAAGAGAGAGAGAGAGGGGGGGGGGGTAGTGATCATATAATAATAGCTTTTCCTATGCTAAATGAGAAAGGATCTGAATCCTTTATTATATTGATCCAATGGTTGTGATAATTCATGATTTATTGAATAAATAAGATAATTAGGGTATCTTAGTAATTTAGCCTTTAAGTTTGAATAACCGTATTCTCTATCCTTAGATCTAAACATTCTCTCTCCTAATTTTCTTTTTTCTTCCATTACAATGAAACGATTATATATTTCTCGATTCAAATTTATTTTTTTAGGAATCATATATCAAATTAAACTTATTTTTACGACGATTCATATGATATCCATATTGAATATGTTAAATTTAGAAGATTCGCACGAAAATCATGATTTTATATTCAACTGATATATGTTATTCATTATATATATTTACGTTCAGGATAAAAAATGCATAAATTAAGCATAAAAATGTTCTCAAATATCTGCATTTTTTTGCATCAAATGATGCTTTCTTAACTTGAATAAGATGCATTTTTATTTTAAAGCATATAATTTTTGTATTCATATTGAATGCATTTTTTGTATTGATTATATGCCGCAGTTTTATGCCCCAAATATTGCATTTTTACATCAAATGTATGCATATTATATTTAATATTTTTCACATTTTTACCCTTTTATGCATTGAGTATGTGCAAAAAATGCACCAAAAATTAGACGGGATTTGTTTAATCTGAGCTGTCGATTGCAATATTTAATGGCTCAGATTTTTTTGCATTTAGCACGAGAAATCCTATTATCACCTAATCACTACCCTATATATATAAATATATTATAATTAATTAATACAATTTATAGTTCATTTGTTAAGTTTCTATTTTTCTTGCAATTTGTTCAAATTTCTTGGCCATCATACTCTAGTTTTAGTTTTTTTTTTTTTATAATAAAAAATGAACTAATAAGTATTTGCATTAAATATTATTATTTTATATAATTTCTTTAAAATAAATTAAGTATGAACATTATTATTATTATTTTACACGTCTCTTTTGATTTTACATTAAATTATAAATATAAGATTTTTTAAAATTAAAATTACATTGTTATAAGTAGTAACAAATAATATAAATCAATTAATTTGTATTTAGGCCCTATTACAAATTATAGTAGATTATTGAAAGTCGAAACATATTTCATTTAAAACCGTCAAATTGGTCGGACCAAACCGTTTTTATACGGTTTGGCCGGTTTGATTTAAAATTTTTTCAAACCGTATCTATTGATTGGACCGAAATTTTTCTTCCAAATCGGACCGCAAACACCCCTACTAAAAAACGATCCCCACTCGATTGAGGGTTTCCCACATTCACTTAAAGTCTCCAAACTCGACCAACTAACTCGATTTAAACATTAAGGCTGCACTCCATCACTAATAATATATTAATATGGTCATAATTCGATTTGAACTAATAATCACCCTTAAATTTTAATATTATGCCAAATTTCATTTGAAAATTTGGAACATGCATAATTGTAAATAGTACAAAAAATAAGAGCATAAAAACCAGTTGATTGTTATTATGGTTTTATGTTTAAATTTCACTTATAAATATCAATTATTGAAGGTAATAATTTGTGTGGTATGTGTTTTTGTGGGAGATGTGAGATAACCTCGCATTTCGAATGGAATTATTGTTTGTGCATAGAGAATTACAATCGAAATAGTCATTTCAGTTATAAATAAAATGATATATTTAAGCATAACAAATGATATATTCAAGCTAATCCAATGATATATTTTATAAAGATATTGTTTGACAGACTTGAAATACATTTTTTTTGCATTGTTTCGATCGGAATGCGTTACATACAATATACATAGAATTTCTAGCAAACTTCGCTTTGTGTAAAATGATATTTCATTCAAGATTCGATCTACTGTCACAACTCACACGCGTCTCATAAAAATACATAGTTTCATAAAATGATACTCCATCCGTTCTGTCACATTAGTCTCATTTTATATTTTCGTCTGTCCCATTTATTAAAATGGATTTTTTTTTATCTCACATTAATAAAATTTTAATTTCACTACACTTACGCATATTGATTACTATGCCGGATCAAAATAAGACTAATGATCTGGAACGGAGGAAGTATTAAAATGAGAACTAACCTATTAAATCCTTCTCATGAAAACCATTTGTACAACTTCTTATATACTTGAATATTTTTTCCAATTGATAAAAGGAATTTTATTTTATTATACTGATATTACAATACAGCCCCGTTCGAACATGGTATTAACAAAAAAGCCCCCCCAAGTAGTTGCTTAAATTATCATAAAGCATAGGCTTGCTCTAATGAAAAAACACAAAAAGGCCCCTCGATCCGCGTCAAATTTTTATATTTCATCTCATCCGTTCATTAAGCAAGAGAAACACAGTTTCTTCTACTCAAGGCCGTCGGATTATGGGCTTCAGAAAACAACAGATAATAGTTTCTGACCGTTGGATTCGCCTTCATCGCGAACGCTTATAACTCCTTTTATATATACCCATTTGCCTCGTCTCTCTCAAACTTTACATTGGCCTTCAAGATTTCACAGAGAGAGAGAGAGAGAGAGAGAGAGAGAGAGAGAGTTGTTAAGAGAGTTGGATTAAGAGGTGAGCAGATGTTCTTCATCCTAATTTTTATTTTTCATTTATTTTTCTTCAATTTTGATTTGGTTGGAGTCATTTGAATGTTCTATTAATCGATTATGTCTGTGCGATATTGATTGCAATGTATATGGGTACTGGATTCTTCGTTTAATACATTGGCGATTTCATTTATGTTCATAAAGGAACTATGCTTGTATCTGAATTAGGGTTTCCAGGCACCGTGCCTTCGTTTAGCTGAATTTTGATTTTTAGGGTTTAAGTTGGTTGGTAATCTAAATTAGTTCGCAGATTTCGTTTGCCTTTTCAATCCTGTCCAATTTTTTTTTTTCAGAAGACAAATGGGTTTATAGCATAGTAATGTAATTCATATTTGGACGAAAATTTTCCTATCCATGCTGTTTTAGGGTTGTAGACAAGGTTATTCCTTCTTTTTTTTTTTTAACTTTTTAAATGATTTCTTTATCACCTTAATGCTTTACAAGATTTTGCAGATCAGTTCTGACATAAATTTCCTTTTCCTTGACTGCATGTCTTGCTTCTTTTACTTGTTCTGCCATGTGCTTGCTCTTCATTAATATTGTGGTTGACCTCTTTTTTTTTGTTGAATGAGGTTGCATCTTCATGGTCGTATAATTTTGCAGATGGCCCGTACCAAACAAACTGCGCGTAAGTCCACTGGAGGAAAGGCTCCCAGGAAGCAGCTTGCCACTAAGGTTTGACCTTTGGTTATTGAATATCTGCATCCTTGTCTCTTACATATTATGAGTTTCATTGCATCATGGTTTACTATGGTTCATGTGCATTGTTTAGGCTGCCCGTAAGTCTGCACCAACAACTGGTGGAGTCAAGAAGCCTCACCGTTACCGCCCTGGTACTGTTGCACTTCGGTAGGTATTTGATAACTTGATTATGACAGTATTTTAAGTCAATGTTTGCTTTTGTAGATTATATGTTTTGTAGCTGGTTTCCCATATTGATTAAGTATCAATAAATCGGTTATAAATTAGGAGTATTATCAATTTATGACTTGAAAGATCAATTCAGGACCTGAATGATTACTTCTCTATTCGAGACCTGAAATATTAGAAAAATTCTCAATTCAGGACTCGGAAGATCGTACAATTCTCAATCCACGATCTCATATTGAGGTCCAGGATTGAGAATTATATGATCTTTGAGGTCCTGAATTGACAATTCATCTTTTGGGTCATGAATTGATAATTAAGTATCTCTTGGGTCCTAAATTGACAATTCTCCTATAAATTAAAACTGGTTGATATTTCTTGATTTTTTCCCCTCTATAATAAGTATGAATTTTTGTTCCATACAAGGCAGGGCAGAAAACAGATGCATGCTTGCATTCTCATTTTGTCTTAAATTAGTTTTGATTACTAGATCATTTTTATTTTTCTTTCTGCCTTTATATGGTTGCTTTATTGTTTGGCTCAGTGAAATTCGCAAGTACCAAAAGAGTACCGAGCTCTTGATCAGGAAGCTGCCTTTCCAAAGGCTAGTTCGTGAAATTGCACAGGACTTCAAGGTTAGAGATATTCACAAATAACTTGTAATCATGTTCGAAGCATGATTGGTTTTCTTGTACTAATGTGTTGACTTCTGTCCGCGTTGGGTGCAGACTGATCTTCGTTTCCAGAGCCATGCTGTTTTGGCACTTCAGGAAGCTGCAGAGGCTTACCTTGTGGGTCTCTTTGAGGACACCAACTTGTGTGCCATCCATGCCAAGCGTGTGACAATCATGCCCAAGGATATCCAACTTGCTCGCAGGATCAGGGGCGAGCGTGCTTAGGCATGCTTGTGTTGCATTTGCTAGAATTGTGGCGAAGTTCTCCAGTTTGGTTATCTGTGAAGTGCAAGTATAGAAGTAGATAATAGTGACTGTTGTAGTAGTATTCTTATCTGTCTTAATTTTAGGACAATGTCTTCATCGTCCCAAACTAATAGGATTTGTTTGGTTTGTTCTTCCTGGGGTGAAAAAGGATGATGAATGTTGATGCTGTTATTTTCCTCTCAAGTCGTTTAGGTTTCTTGTCACACCACTGGTGTTTGAACAATATTTTGTATCTGCTTTCCAAGTAGTGGTTATGGTATCTTCTGCAGCTCTGTATATATATCGCATTGAGTGTTGTGGCAAGTTCTTCTGTTGATTTTTTGTTGCTGGTATAATTAAATCATTATGTAGTGATTTTCTGTTTGGTGATGTGAAGTTAAAGTCTTTAATTTTTAAGACAGACAGAATTTTGTCTGGATGTGAGGATTTGTGGATCACGGTCGGTTGATATTGTTTAGGCCTTCCACCCATGGATGTTTTCGAAAAAGCTCTGCAGAGGTGTGGTGGGGGAGAGTAGAGTTCTTGATGGACTCGAGTAGTGCCAAGACTTATGCGAGGGAGAGAGAAAAAACAAGAATAGGATTCAAGAATGGGTGAATAGACCCAGTTACATAACCTACGACGAAGAGGGAGTTGAATATTTGAAGTTGATAATGAGGATCCACAGACAACAAAGTCCAGCCTAAGCCCACCTTTTTTAGGACTCTAATAACGTGTCCCTAGATGATCATGAAAATGGTGATGATAACCAGCAGGTCGCCCAGAGACGATCCAACACCGTCTTCCAACAAATTAAAAAATAATTTTATGAAGACAAGTTAAACAACTTGCACAAATACTATGTCAAAGTTGCCTAAGTTGTTTATTGTTTTTTTATTCCCAATTACTTGCTAGCAACATCTGATTTAAACAACTTTTCATTAATTTAGAAATAAACTACTATATCAATAACTATTTCAAAATATTCCCGTGATCTCATTGGCTGATCGCCACTATTCTTTACATTTGGTTTGGTCAAAAGGAAAACGTATAAATACATAATAAAAAGTGATATAGAAAATAGATGAGGTTGGTTGGTCTATCAAAGTCAAGAACCAATCAAATATTTCACATTCTCACTTCCATCACCCAAAGGTTGCCTTAACTCCAAACACACAACTGTAAAGTTCTCCAGGAAAAAAAAAAAAAAAGGCCAAAAAGAAAAGTTGTCTCCCAACTTTTTTATCTATTATGAGAAACAAACCATTGAAGACGGCATACATGTTTTCTTTGTGTGTGTGGTGAGGGTTGAGACGTGTTGACAGTGACGTTGATGCCCACATTAGTTGTATTAAATCATTATATTTTTAGTCATCTTTTACTACACGAATTCAATATTTAATTACTTGGGTTTATATAGTCATTCAAGAATTATTTGCACTATTATTCAAAAAAAAAAAAATTATTTGCACTAACAAATTTACACAGTAGATAAAGAATCCAGAATTTTATATTATTATTATTTTTTAATTTTGATTATGAAAGGTTTAAGAAAGCAAGATCTAGTATTGCAATTTGCAATTGCAGGTGATGATTTATTGCTTATTCCAAAATAAAAAGATGCCATTGCCAACTGTGATTGAGTGAGTAAATACTAGAGAAATTTGAGTTTGAAACCAAGAATCACAAGGGATGCCAACTGCGTTCAAAAACAAAACACCCAATTCAAATTTCAAAAGATAAACCAACAAGAAATAAACCAAAACTAAGACACCCATTTAGATCTGGTGGAAAGTAATAAAAGGATGAGAAATCACAAGCAATTAAGGGGGAAAGCCACCTAAAATTGGACATCACCAAAGAAGTAGAGACTATAACCCTGACTACAAAGTAGCAATTCTTGATTCCACAGAATATATATTTAGAGAGAGAGAGAGAATAGCAAAACACATTCCAATCCTAAACCACAAAACCTGTCTACTCGTTATCAGGCTTAGCTGCTTCCTTGATCTCCTCTGAATTATCATCCTGCAAAAAACAACAAAGAACAAGAAACAATCAAGATCGAAACTTGGTCCAGGAATGAAACAGAAGGATCACTCCACCACAAACCTGCATATCGGATGTCCACAAGGTGAGGTTGTCGCGGAGAAGCTGCATGATCAAGGTGCTATCCTTGTAAGATTCCTCACCAAGAGTGTCCAATTCAGCAATTGCCTCGTCAAATGCCTAGAAAAAGCACAGATAAGAGTTAGACCACGAACAAATTGGATCATCCAATGAGTAATTTGGAGCAGAGGGTGTGGAAAATTAGATTGAGTTGAAGCTCACGGACCTGTTTGGCAAGACTGCAAGCGCGATCTGGAGAATTCAAGATCTCGTAGTAGAAGACCGAGAAGTTGAGTGCCAGGCCGAGACGGATGGGATGAGTAGGGGCGAGCTCCGCATTAGCAATATCCTGCAGATGCCAAAGTAGATATCTTCAAAATATGATTTATTTGGAATCGTTGAAAAGATTTATTTGGAATCTGAATAAATGCGTCTGAAATTAGGCAATAATTGGTATAGTAGTTGACAATAATTTTACTGAGTCATTTACAGCTACAACAATTGAATGAGAGTACGAATCAACGCAGAAAGTCACTGCATCATTTAAACGAAGTTTCTAGGATTTTGATTATGATGAATCGAGCGTGTAGTGGCTTCAAATCTCCGAATGATTCAATGAATAAGTTATGAAAAAACATGAATTACACAAAAGAAAATATACAAGCAAACGATATTAAGCATAAAGCAGAAGTGATAATTCAGAATATTGGGGGGAAAAACATACCTGAGCAGATTTGTAGGCAGAGAGAGTGTTCTCGGCTGCTTCTTTCCGCTCGGCTCCGGTCTTAAACTCGGCCAAATAGCGGTGGTAATCGCCTTTCATCTTCAAGTAGAAGACCTTGGAATCGCCGCTGCAGGCGGATCCGATGAGCTTGGAGTCGAGGAGCTTGAGAATGCCGTCGCAAATAGAGGAGAGCTCCGCTTCGATCTTAGATCTGTAGCTTTTGATGGAGGATACGTGGCTCTCGTTGCCACGGCTCTCTTCCTTCTGCTCTATAGACGAGATGATCCGCCAGGAGGCTCGGCGGGCGCCGATGACGTTCTTGTAGGCAACGGAGAGGAGGTTGCGCTCCTCCACGGAGAGCTCGTCGCCGTCGACGGCGCCGACGACCTTCTCCATGAACTCAACCATCTCCTCGTAGCGCTCGGCCTGCTCCGCCAGCTTGGCCATGTACACGCTCTCCTCTCGTGGGGACGCCATTTCGAAATTGAAAGAGAGATTTTTGGTTTTTTAGAGAGAGAAAAAGAGTGTATTTTTGATTTGAGAGAGAGAGAGAGTATGAGAGGGTGAGAAAATATAGGGGAGGCAGTTTATTACTTTAAAAAAAAAATAACTAAATTAAATATTTTATCCAAAATATTAAAGCATATGGGTTGGGCTCATAATTATAGGCCATTTAATTAGCTGCAGCGACTGCATACAAAACTCCATACACCAATTCTAGAACCCTAATTTCGTAGCAGATTATACGTCACGCTGCTTTCCGCCTTCTTCAGCAATGAAGGTTTCGCATTAGATTCGAATTTACGGCGAATTCCTCCATTTTCTTTCCCGTAAACAGCGTTGATTTATGTTTTGTTAAATTTTGCAGTTTAACATTGCGAATCCGACGACAGGGTGCCAGAAGAAGCTCGAGATTGACGATGACCTAAAGCTGTACGCATTTACATCGCATTGATTTTGTTAATTGATTCATCGCATTAATTATTTTCTCTACATTGGTGATGATTCATATATTGCACGCGTTTTTTTTTTAAAATCTATTATTTAGTTCTGCATATTTGGCCGCACCTCCACTTAGGCAGAGCTTGAATTGTATCGTGATCGTTTGTTTTTCATGTTTTTCCTTCTTTTGTATACTCAACTCTGTCATCTAACACCTGAATACTCTGTAGAACTTCAGGAAATGCTTTGATTTGATTTTGAACGTCTATAATATGTTCTCGATCATGGTTTTATAAAATACCAATTCGGTGCATGTGGACTGAAACGCTTTTTTGTTTTCTACTATTTTTTTTTTTTTTTGTAATTAAAGTCTATTCAGTGTATGAAACATATGGGATACTGGATAGGAACATGACTGCTCATATATTTTTTTGTGGTATGATTTCAGTCGCGCATTCTGGGACAAGAGGATCTCTCAGGAGGTCAATGGGGAAGCAATGGGTGATGTATGCCACCTCTCTATTCAATCCAGCTCATTTTTATCATTGAATCAGCAATTAGTATTTCATGTTATGTTTTAACTTGCCCAATTGATGTGATCTCAGGAGTTTAAGGGGTATGTGTTCAAGATCATGGGAGGCTGCGACAAACAAGGTTTCCCCATGAAGCAGGGTGTGCTGACTCCTGGTCGTGTCAGTCTGCTGTTGCATAGAGGTCTGTGATAATACTTTCGTTGTCTCCTTACCGTGGTTTCTATGCTGTTACGCGTGAGAGCTCATATGTTAATCAACAGGGACTCCTTGCTTTCGTGGCTATGGAAGAAGAGATGGTGAGCGTCGTAGGAAGTCTGTTCGTGGGTGCATTGTTAGCCCTGATCTGTCCGTCTTGAACTTGGTGATCGTGAAAAAGGGCGATAACGAGCTCCCCGGGCTAACTGACACTGAGAAGCCGAGGATGAGAGGTCCGAAGAGGGCTTCCAAGATCCGCAAGCTTTTCAACCTTTCCAAGGAAGATGATGTGAGGAAGTATGTCAACACTTACCGCCGAACTTTCACTACCAAAGCAGGTGATTTGCTACTATTGTGATTTGATTCTCTCTATTTTGTTGCAACTAATTGATCCTTGACTAAGCAAACATACAATTTGACATGGGTTTTGCATTGTTTATTGTGTAATTCACTTCATCAGGCAAGAAAGTGAGCAAAGCTCCCAAGATTCAGAGACTCGTGACTCCCTTGACGTTGCAGAGGAAGAGGTCAAGAATCGCGGAGAAGAAGAAGAGGATCGTCAAGGCCAAGTCTGAGGCCGCGGAGTACCAGAAGCTTCTTGCGACTCGTTTGAAGGAACAGAGAGAAAGGAGAAGTGAGAGTTTGGCCAAGAAGCGGTCTAGACTCTCCGCAGCATCAAAGCCATCCATTGCTGCTTGATGCTTTTTTGCATAACCAATTCTGAGTTGAGATAAGTTTTGATCTTTTAGGGAAGAAATATTTTGGGATGCTACTGTTTTGGTGGGACTTCATCACTTTATCATATTCTTTTGACCAATCCATCTATACATTTATGTTTTTCATCGTTAATTTTCGAGTAATTCTTGATGCAACTCTTGCTAAAAATCTCTACATACTTGCCAGTCTCAGGCAACGAAGCTAGCATTTGTATTTTGGTTAAAATTGTACACACCTCTACGGTATGGTGATCACGAATCGAGCATGGTCAAATTTGAGTTTGAGTTTAAATTTGTAAGCTCGTGCTCGACTCGGTGTCTGATTCAATTTTTAATTATTTTTATATTTAATAAAAGAAATAAAATTACATATAGTTAAATACTAAACTTAAGGATATAATGTTCGCAAGCTTAGCTCGAACTCAAGTTTGACAATGATTATAAGCCTGTAGAAAGAAGTATCATGTATATTACTCCCTCCGTCCCATTATATTAGGCACACTTTCCTTTTCGGTCCGTCCCATTTATTAGACACATTTCCTTATTTGGCAAAAAATTAACAAATTTTAATTATAATTACCTATTCTTGAAATTATTCTCTTACCCTCCCTTTTTCTTAAAATTACCACACACCTCAAACCCTAAATCCCTTACAGCGCCGCACAACCCCCTTCTCCTTCATCTCTCTCCCAAACCCAAATTTCTCCCCCCTCTCAAATCCTCCGATTAACCGTCGCATCTCACCACCGAGACCTCTCTCGCCTCTCTCACCACCATCGGATCCTGGACGCCGGTTGCGGCTTAGGTGGGTGACGACGGAGCTCTACCGCGGCGAAGAGGGAGTGTTGAGCGTCGCCGGGAAGAATGCGATGAAGAAATCGATCGCGTGCTTGATGGAGTTCTTGAGCAGTGAAGACTCGGCGGCGGCGGAGGTGGCGGCGGAGGCGTTGATAAAATTGCGGTGGTGGAGGCTTGGAAGGAGATTCCGGATCACCACCGGCACGAGAGTTGGGTTGGCGGTGGGAGATACTGCCGAGCCAACTGCCCCTTTCTTTTTTTTTAATTTTGTCATTAACATTACTTTATTAATATTTTATTCATTAATCACTCTTTAAATTGTGTTTTTAATTTTGTCCTTGGTTTCTGTGCCATCTCCCTCCGTGCCTAATATAATGGGACGGAGGGAGTAATATTGAGGTTCAAATTATCGAGATAATGGAGCCCTTGAAATTAATTAAGCGACAACAAGCAACAATAGATAAAATAATCGGCAACACAACAAGACGTAAATAGTAAAGAGGAACAAACAAATTATCAATGAGAACGAGTATTAGATTCGAGAATCCTGAAGATAATTCAGCCGTTGCAGCTTTAGCTTATTAAGCGAAAAAAATATACTCCCTCCGTCCCGTGAAATTAGTCTAATTTTTTAAAATAGAAAAAAATATCCTCACACCAATAAAATATTAATTTTACTAGCCTAAAAAACATTAGTATTTGTGTCATAAGTAAATTGACTAATAGTCCGGGACCGAGGAAGTACAAAAACTGAGTTTGCCACCCCTATTTATAGACATAATAGAGGGAGGAATTTCTGGACTAACCCTAGCTATGGGCGAGCTCGTGCTGGCCGCGAATTTCGGAAGTGCTCTAGGTTTCACGGGGTCGATTAGGGCTCCCAACGATCGCGCGCCGCCAGGCTTCTAGGGTTTTCCTGTCTTCTTCCTCGACGTCGATCCGTAACCGTGCTTGGTACCGAGGAGTGAAGAGGGTCGGTGGCAACCTCCAGACTTGGACGATTCAGAACTCTGTCACTCCATGCAGGCCTGTGACTTTGGGCTGATGTGTTGGGAAAATTATCTAAGTTTCCCTTCCCCAGTTGATAGCTTAGATCTTTGATTTGGTGTTTAAGTGTTTTGGTGGATCAAATCCTAAGTCCAACCAGCGTCAGTTTTGTCTCTAGAATAGCTCTAGTCTCAAATGTAAAGTCCTGTTTAGGTCTTTTGAGTTGTAAGTCGTAGCTGATCAAGACTCATGCTGGCTACTGTTCACCAGCATGAGATGTGCTTACCAGTTGAGAGAAGTCTCACCAGCAAAAGCGACTGACAAAGACTCATGCTGACACTGTTCATCAGCATGGAGTAGAGCTATTGACTGGTTACTGTTCACCAGTTGGGAAGATTTCACCAGCAGGAGGCTGAGAAATCTTACCAGCAGAATATGTGTTCTGGCTGACACTATTCACCAGCGGTGAAGCCACCAGTCATGGGAGATTCCAAGAAAGGGTTAACATCAGACATATTGGTAGACTTAGATTGTGCCAGCGCAAGTCACCAGCAGAGACTGCCAGCACAAGATCACCAGCATGATCTACCAGTCGGATGTTACCAGCAGAATTCAAGATTCGCTCTCCCAGAGTCTTAGAGACAAAAAGAAGATTCGTCTGAGGAATAAACTGACAAAGTATGACTTTAAGGGAGGATACCTTAAAGTCTATCAGTTCAAGACACCAGTTGCGATTCCTCGTACTGACGAAATAGAGCCGTTCTGACACAAGGAGATCTGTGTCAGATAAAGTGGACAAAAGCATGGCGCTTTCCGGAAATTCCTACCTGCCGCCGTCAGAAGGACATGCGACGACAGAGACCTTTTCCGGATGAGTCCAAACGACTAGAAATTTGAATGGGATCCTGCGTCTATAAATAGGTCGGAGCTACCAACATTTAAGACGCTTGCTGGCTTGCTTCTCCACATTCAATACTCTTCTCCGAACGCTCAACTACCGAAAGGCATAAACTTTATTGCAAGCAAGCAAATCGTTCGAGGCTTTTCTTAAAGCTTATCCGTGTGTTGATTTATTCAAACACGAGACTTCAAGCTTCCAGCTTGTAAGTTACAGATCTCATTGGTGTTCTTTCTCTTCCGAGGAAGTTCACAGCAGCTCTTGTGCCAGCCAGCACCTGAGCTATTACGGGCAGTTTGCCGTAAAGGAGTCACGTTCTTGGGAGAACTCAACACCCAACCAGTCAGAGGAGGAGGTTGAAGTGACGTGCTCGCACTCCATCCATCTGAAGAGAGCTGAAGAAGGACAAGGACCGGGAGCGGTTGATCCAGTGGACTGGTAGACGGGGCATCTACCAGCTGGAGATAGATCGTAGGAACTTTGTACCTGATTGCTCTTATAGTGAATTTCCAGTGAGTCGACTGGAGAGTGGACGTAGATCAGTTGATCGAACCACTATAAAAATCCTTTTGTCTTTATCAGCTTTCTGCATTTTCATACTGATTTGAAACCCAGCACTCAAGTGCTGGTGTATATCTGAAAACTGATATAACTGTGCAAACAAGGCTAAGATATTCTAAGTCTTGAGCTACCAGCTGACCAGCCAGTCGCCAGTCAGCTGAGTACTCATAGTGCCAGTTGACTTACCAGCTGACAAGGTCCCAGTCAGCTGAGTAACCAGCAGAGTGCAAGAAACGAACTAACACATTTTCCGCTGCCAAGTTATACCCTGATAAACCGGGACCAACACGATGGTTACTTGGACCGACGAGCTTATCCGGTCCTGGGCCTCGAGGGCGTGGCCCCAACAATTACAAATTATTATATTTTTTTAAATATATTGCAAACTATCAATTTTGTTTCAAATATATGACGGAAGCAAATTTCCGGCGACAAAAATTTAATGTAACTTGCCGAAAAATAATAATTTAATATGCATAATTTGTAATATATTTTGATGATATTAAAAATTACGAATCTTCAACAAGCTAGGCCAACTTTCCATTTTCGGGAATTTGCTACCGTTATAAATTTGAAACAAAATTAATAGTTTGTAATATAAAATAATAGTTTATAATATATTTGAGAAAATTATAATAATTTATAATATAATTAATATTTTTCCTATTCTAAAATTACTCAATTAATATTGAGTTGGTTTCAATATATATTTATAATATATTTGAAAAAATTATAATAATTTGTAAATATAATTAATATTTTTCCTATTCTAAAATGACTCAATTAATGTCGAGTTGGTTTTGATAAAAATATGTACTATAATTTATACTCTCTCCGTCCCATTAGAGTAGTCCCATTTCTTTTCGGCACGTAGATTAAGGGTTGTAAGTGTAGTAGAATTAATATTGAGTTGGTCTCTTGAGAGACGGTCTCACTATTTTTTTATTGTGAGACGGATCTTAATACATCATTTCAATAAGTTAAATACATCATTTCATTTTTATGAATTACATTATTTGCAACAAAGAAATACATCATTTGCAATAAAGAAATACATCATTTCATTAAACTCATATCACAATAAAAATGGTGAAACATCATTTGTAATAAAGAAATACATCACTTCATTAAATTCGTCTCACAATAAAAATAATGAGACCGTCTTATATGAGACTTTGCCATTAATATTTTATTGGTGAGTGTGAAAAAATTTACCATTTTAGGAAAATGAGACTAATTTATGGGAAAAAAAAAATGGAAAATGAGACTACTTCAATGGGACGGAGGGAGTACTATATTTGAAAAAATATAATAATTAATAATATAATTAATATTTTTCCTATTATATAATAACTCAATTAATATCGAGTTGGTTTCGAGTAACTTGCGTGTGGGTTTGACTCATACTCACTCTATTCTCGCAGTGAAGGTTAGGTTTTGGGGTTTAGTTAGAACCGCTATTACTGGGCCTTTGATATTTATTTGGCCCGTTAATAAAAAAAGCCCACATTTTGCGGTAGCAAAGCAAGCAGTGTCGTTTTTTTTTATCCCTTTCCGCTCTCTCACACACGCGCAGACGCAACTCTCAGAGAGAGAGAGAGAGAGAGAGAGAGAGAGAGAGAGAGAGAGAGAGA
>JAPKLW010001372.1:183575-196624 GCA_026898455.1 Plectranthus barbatus | reverse complement strand
AGAGAGAGAGAGAGAGAGAGAGAGAGAGAGAGAGAGAGAGAGAGAGAGAGGTGAGCAGTGATGGAAGAGGAGGAGCATGAGGTGTACGGCGGAGATATTCCGGACGAAGGCGAGATGGAAGCGGAGGCCGACGTCGACATGACGGGAGCTGACGATGACGCTGCCGCCAAGGTTATATGAGTTCATATTAAAATTGCGTTTGATTCAGTAGCTTTATGAATGTTCTCGAGCTTGATTGGATCTATGATTATTTAGGAATTGGATGAGATGAAGAAGCGACTGAAGGAGATGGAAGAGGAAGCCGCGGCGCTTCGTGAAATGCAGGCCAAAGTTGAGAAGGAGATGGGTTCTGTTCAAGGTCTGATGGATTCTTTAATCCATAATTTTAAGATTTGATTTCCTCTGTTTGTCATATTTTTTGTGTGCGGATGTTGTTCTCCTTGTGATTAGAATGTTTAAAAGGGGTAATTTTTTTTATATTATTATATTGTGATAAAAGAAAAGAAATGAACCCTTGTGGTTTTAATTTTTTTTTTCCTTTATGAATTAAATAACAAGATGTCAAGATTGTTGATGTAGAGCTGGTTTTGTTTTGTTCTTTGAGAATTTTAGTTCTATGCATTTTGTTCTTTTGAATGTGCATTTTTGTCTGTTGGAGGAATAGTTTGTTTTGAGGGGATTATCTGTAGTCATAAATGTATGTTTCTCTACCTTTTGATCATCAGATTTTCAATATCTGGATGCAGAGTAAAATTAGGTGATTAGTTGCTAACAAAAAAAAGTCACCTAGGGAATAATTTAAAAAAAACTACAACTCAACACCCAAATCGTGGATACATCACTAGGTCTCTTATTTGTGGTAAAGAACGGCCATCTTGGCATTTTTCTTTTTCACTTTTTTTTTTAATTTTTTTTAATTGAATAGTAAATTGGAAGCCTTGAAAATGTTATTTTCCATGCTGTTTCTGGTTTCATGTTCCTCTTCTGTTGTCCAGCAGACCCAGCTAGCGCTGCTGCAGCTCAGGCAAACAAGGAGGAGGTGGATGCAAGATCCGTCTTTGTTGGTAACGTGAGTACCCATTTCATTCCAAATAAATTTTAATAAGCCTCTAGTCTTTGGATTTGTTTATTTGAGTGCATACTTGATACAGAATTAAGTATTTTCTAAATAATCTCTTTTAAATTTATTGTCTTCTGCTAGATTTCTGGCTGTGTATTTTACTAGGCGCTCTACGTAGATGTTATTTGTTTTCTATGATACATCTTGTCCCATGTGATGTCACTGCTCATTTGCTTCTGAGTTTGATGTTGTGCAGTATTGTACAATTTCTTAGGATAGTGGCCTGTGCCATGTGGCCACTTGTATCTGTCACTTTGATAATTCTTTACGTTGTCTGAAAAAATGTTTACTGAACATTTGGACTTATTTTGTATTTAATGCTTCTGACTATGATCGCAGGGTCGGTCATATTCCTGAGAAGCATTGGATTTAGCCTTGTATATTGGTGGTGAAAGCAGTTCTTTTGTCCTTGGTGGATTTGCTTGATAGTATATCTGTAAAATTGGAAGGTTTTAACCAACATGGGAAAAAAAAGTTAAAAAGTTAAGAACTCAAAAGTATTGTGATATCCCCATGTAAAAATGACGAAAGAAAAATATTTGAAATTGAGGGATGGGGACCAAAGAAAAAAACAAAAAAAGAAAAAAAAAGAAAGAAAAAGAAGAAAAGAAAAAAGTGAGATAGAATGCATTATTGTTACATTAAGTAAATCCCTAGAGTTACATGCCAATATGCCATGATGAGGATGCTAGTTCCTCGCATGACAAATCCATTGAGTTGTCAGACTCAAATGTAATGATGTGATGGCATGAAAAATTATCGAAAGAGTTCTGCTTTCTACCACATATCCTCTTGGTGCATTTGAAGAGCTGGATGCTGGTGACTAGCTAGCTATCTCAGGGCTAATTTGATTGCAGAGTGGACCGGTGGATTTGGTGCTTCAGATTATGTTGGTTTCTAGAACGTGATGTGGTGAGGTGTTGTTACTTGATGTGTCACTTTCTGTTTTCTCCCAGTTTGACCTAGATCAACACGGAAGAGCCATTTTATGAAGGCTCTCTCTTTGTAAACCCTCTATTTAGAAATTATATTGCTTGTTATTACATGAAAATGAAACATATCAATTACATTGGATTTAACCTGATATGCAGAGCATGACATCATTTATACACCTTGGCCAACACTCTGAATATTTTTCTATTTGTCTCATTTTGATGCAATATCTTTTTGGTGCTTTGCTAGATATAATATGAGACATAAAAGATTGCACTTTCTTGGAATATTTGGGGGCGTGGTAGTCTCATAATTTATGTTGATTAAGTCTCATAATTTATGTTGATTTATATTTTGTGTTGTTAATCCTTTAGTAATGTTTTTAATTCGAAGGAACTGCAAGTTCACCATAAGTCATATGATGTCTATGTTTTATCTATTATTTTTCCTTTTGTAAATAATTATTGTTAACTAAAAAACATGCCAAAAACCTAACTTGTGTAGATTGTTTGCAAGTGAAGTTTCTTCATGACAATATAGTCAAGGAACTATGTTTTGTGTTATTTATTATGGGCTAGAGTTTATGTGCCCTTAATCTGTAGTATCTCTTCAATTGAGTTATATGCTATATCTTATGTTTCGTCGCTGGCTAATCGAATGATGTCTCTCTGAGATAGACGAAGAGGTCTTTGTTAAGGTGAGATCCAATTGCAGGGCTAATTGGTCCTCTAAGAATCATTGTTCTAAATGATGGGTTTGTGTTTCTATATGAGTTCTATGCCAAATTCTTTCTAGACTCAGTAACTGTCGCCATAATACTAAAGCTATTGGATTTCTTGTTCATGTGATGATATTTCCATTCGAAAACTTAGATATCAAGTGTTCTTGAATACTTAAAAAATAATTTATCATTGAAAACAAGCCTTCGGGCTACTCTCGTATTGAAAGTAAGCCAGCATAGATGGATAGAAGTAAGAAGAGTTTGAGATTTTTCTAACCATCACTTCTTTGCTGACAGTTCACGTTGTCTGATTAACATTTCACTGAAATATTTCACAATAGGTGGACTATGCTTGCACTCCAGAGGAAGTTCAGCAACATTTTCAAGCATGTGGAACTGTAAATCGTGTTACTATTTTAACCGACAAGTTTGGACAACCAAAGGGTTTTGCATATGTTGAATTCATTGAAGTTGAAGCTGTTCAGGAGGCCCTTCAACTGAATGAATCCGAGTTACACGGACGTCAATTAAAGGTTCACTGATCAAGATTTGCCTGGAAAAAAAATATCTTCGATCATTACTAATGAGAGTACATCTTGTTTCTCTTAAACGCAGGTAATGGTGAAAAGAACAAACGTTCCTGGAATGAAACAGTACCGGCCGAGGAGGTACAATCCTTACCTCGCATATGGATCATATCGGAGGCCTTATCCAGCCCCGTATATGTATTCTCCCTATGGCTACGGGTGAGTCTTCTCCCTACCACCTCCTCTCAACCAGCTGCCTCCAACTGAAATTCAAACGCATAACCTATGTTTCTTGCGCCTGCTGCAGCAAGGTCCCTCGATTCAGGCGCCCTTCGCGTTACATGCCTTATTACTGAAACACCATTCTCTATTTGGTCCATAATGCTGCAACCTGGTATTTGGATAGAACTTATATGCTCTATGATTATGTACTGTGTGGTTAGCAGTTGGCTGCTGGATAATATTAATACCTAATCATCTAGGCATTCCGAGTCGATCCATGCCTTTCAGTACTACATTTTTATGTATCATCATCTCTAGATCAGCTGCATTTTAATCAGATTAACACCCTCTGCATCCTGTATCCAAGAATTATTTTTTAGATATTATGAATGTTGGTGTCACGTTTACGTTGATTATCGATCATTTAGGAAAATTCAGTTTGTGTTACCTCTTGATACCCAAATAGGGGTGATCACTCGTCAAGCCTAAGAGTTGAGCTCATAAAAAAACTCGAAGCTCAACCCCTATAATCACTCGCCAAGTCGAGGAGTTGAGCTCGAGCTCGATGAAAAAACTCGAAGCTCAACCCCTAATAATCCCTAGTTGTTATGTGATTCCTAATTTCTTGGAGTGATGCAATCAATTTACAATTTCTTTAGGCCTTCAATTTCAAGAGCACTTTCCATTTTCAAGAGAAAGCCATCAAGGGTGTTTGGCCAATTATTACATCTGCATGTGTATTATTATAAAGAAATATTATTAAATTTTTATAATATGTGAAATGGGAAATTGTGTGTTTAGATTTCTCACTTTGAGCCTTTGAGAGTTAATATATTTTAAATTTTTAGTAGATATATTGTGTTTACTTTCTTACTATTTTTATGGATATTAGAACTACACCCATGCGTTCATGGAAAAGTTTTATGATTTTAATATTTATAGAGTTGGTCTTCTGAGAGATGGTTTCAATATTTTCTTATTGTGAGGCGGATCTTAATACATTATTTCAATAAATTAAATACATTATTTTATTTTTAAAAATTATATTATTTGCAACAAAGAAATATATCATCTGCAATAAAGAAACACATCAGTTCATTAAATTCGTTTCACAATAAAAATTGTGAGATATCATTTGCGATAAAGAAATATATCATTTCATTAAATTTGTCTCACAATAAAAATGATGAGACTATCTCATCTAAGTATTTATCATATTTTTATAATATACACTAATATTTTACTTAGTTTATCCAATTATTTATATTTAATATAAATTAAATAATATAGTATTTTAGTTTTTTGAAGAAATCATTATTATCAAATACAATGTTCACTAGCTTTTCTGAAAACTCAGAACGCCATATCACTTGATTAGATGCATGCACTGCAAATTGTGCTAAATGATGCGCAACAAGAGTTGCGTTATGGTATGCATGATTAATACTTAAGATAAAATCATGAATGAAGGGCAATAATGCTTCATAAAACTCGGGCGGAAGAAGAGTTTGAAAAGATAGTGATAGAGTTGATGCGCTTCTTTAAGCAAAACAAGACTCCAACGCAAACCCTCATAACTTTAGCATGAAGAATTGTTCTTATTGGTGGTGTAATCCTAGCTAAAGCCACAGCAATCTTTCCTCGACAGTCATGAACAATAACTCCAATACCATAATTCTTATTTTCTGGATTAAACATGACATCAACATCAACATGAAAAGTATTTTGCTGTGATCTTCTTCATTTCTTATCCCCAAGAAAAGTTTCGAGAGTGCTGGAAATCGAAGGGAAGCTCTCGCCTCTTGGAAGATGTTCCAAAAGACGTGTCTTTGCTCCTCATTAACTCTTTGGTGCTGCTTGTTTCGATCATGCTTAAGAGCGCAAATATATGTCCAGATTGTCCACAATAAAATAATCAAAATTTCAAAATATTTTGCTGAAAACTTTTTATGTAAGTACTCAGTACCTTCGTGAAAGTTTTTGTATTTGAGATGCTTGAGCAAGGATTAATAAATGCTTTGTTTCTGGACATTGCAAATCTTGTCACAAAAGATCAACTATGCTCTAAAGAAGCTTGAAGTTTAGAGTTTTTTTATTTAAGATCTCTCTCTTACAAAATCATATCAACAAAAAGAATCTGATTTTCTAAAAATCATAAATCGGATTTGTTTAGCTGTTAAAGTAACCCTTTTCCCTACTAATATATTGTCTATAAATTAGGGCAATAGGAATACCAGGTATATTTCAAAGCTAAAGGTTTCAATCAAATTAATTTTGATAGTGAAAAGGATTAAATTACTCAAATAATCACGTAAGGTGTAGTATGTCAGTTACATAATTTAAGGCTAAAATAAAATAAAAATTATTTCTAAAAATCATAATAAAATATATTCCATCGGCTATTAAAGTTTGAATTAACATTGATAAACAAATAATACATTTCCTAGTAGATAGAAGAACTAAAGAAATAAACAAATAAATACATTATTGATGTATGATAATCATTAGATATGCATTACCAATTTTTATTATATAGGATTTTGAAAGAAAAAAAAGGACAAGAATGAGATTATTTTGGGTTTTTTACCCTCCATATATATATCTTTAAAAATGTCATTGTAAAGAAAAAAAATGGAAAACTTGATTTAATATTACTGTCCAATAAAAAATATATTCGTGATTCTTCCAATACAATAAAAAATAAAAATAACTTAAATAAAATACTTTTAGTGAAAACATTGTGAATAACTTCTTTACTTTAATATACTTATATAGATATAAATATATCAATTAATTTTGTTTTTTTTTTTTAAATTAGTACTCCCTCCATCCCATTATATTAGGCAGAGGAAGTTGGCACAGAAACCAAAGACATAATTAAAAAGACGATTTAAAGAATGATTAATGAATAAAATATTGTTAATGATAAAATTAAAAAAAAAGAAAGGGCAGTCAGCTCCGACAGTCTCTCCCACCGCCACCCCAACTCCCGTGCCGGTGGCGCCGCCTACTTCCACCCCATCTCCGTCTCCAGCACCAGCCTCCGCCGTCGCCACCCCCTCCCCATCACCCGCCCCTAATGGGTCATCGCCTGCCCCAACCCCACAGGCCGAATTCTCCTTCCAAGCCTCCACCATCGCGATTTTCATCAACGCCTCCGCCGCCACCTTCCTCGCGGCCTAGTCTTCGCTTCTCAAGAACTCCATCAAGCACACAATCGAGTTCTTCATCGCATTCTTCTCGGCGACGCTCAAAGCTACCCATCAGCGCCAAGATCGCAGCTTTCGCTTTGAAGCTGTCGCACTTCACCGTTTTGGGTGTTGATGCCCTGCTCGATGAAGAGGGACTCGAGGAAGGGCTCTACCGTCGTCGCCGCAGGAGAGCTCTGTCGTCACCCACCTACGCCGCAGCCGGCGTCAAGGATCCAATGGTGGTGAGAGGCGACGGTGCGGAGAGGTGAAGGGCTTGGTGATGGAGGTGAAGGGAGGAGAAGTGATCTGTGCGGAGAGGGAGAAGGAGGCGGCGATGCAGGCGGAGCGGACAGATGAGAGGAGGGCGGCGGATCTAGAGAGACAAAGAAGAAAGACAAATGAGAGATTATTTAGGGGATTGGGATTTAGGGTTGCAAGGGTAGGGTAGTCAATTTTTTTTAAAAAAGTGGGGGTATGGGAGTCATTTTAGGTATAGTTAATTTTAATTAAGATGTGTTAATTTTTCGCCAATTTAGGAAATATGCCTAATAAATGGGACGGACCGAAAAGGAAAGTGTGCCTAATATGGCAGGACGAAAGGAGTAATATGCATATTTCGTAATTGAATAACAACCAAATCATGTATATATTTTAAGGGTCATTCTAAACACAACCATGTTTTTTCTCCCTATAGCCACTTGAAAAAAAATATAATATGATATTACATTTTTATCCTTATATCTTTAGTTTAAATTTTTTTTAACAATATCTAAATTCAAATATATAATCTCCTAAAATAAAACCTCTTAAATATAACCCCATAAAATTTAAAATATCATCTTCTTTTTAAAATTAAAATATATCTATACGCAAATCTGCCTTTTAATATCTCTATTTATTTTTCAATTTTGCACTGCAATTTTCTTTGTTTGCTTCTCAAAAATTTGGCGAACCAGCAAATCTGCCTTTTAATATCTCTATTTATTCTTCAATCTTGCGTGCAACAAATTTCTTTGTTTGCTTCTCATAAATTTGGTGAACGAGCATGGTATATGAGTGAGTAATTTAATGACATTTCACCTGAAGTATTTAAATATTTTGGAAATTTATAATATGTAACATCAATCAGTTAGAAAAGTTTCGAGTTCCTCAATTCAATTGCAAAATTTACTTAAATTTTTTATTAATTATACGTTGTTTATTTCTCTGAATGGTGGGGCTTTATTTAAGAGGGTTTTTTTATTTTATGGAGGACTTTATTTAAATACAAAATCTTTAATTAAATTATAAGGATAAAATTAAAATATTTTATTTTATTTTATTTTAGGGGCTGTAGGGAGAAAAAAGATGGTTGTATTTAGAATCACCCATATTTTAAATAAAATAATTTTTTTTCATTCACTATCATAAAAATTTATATCAGACCAATTACTATTATTTACCAATCCCACC
The DNA here is from genome assembly GCA_026898455.1 of Plectranthus barbatus. NCBI lineage: Eukaryota > Viridiplantae > Streptophyta > Magnoliopsida > Lamiales > Lamiaceae > Plectranthus > Plectranthus barbatus. The sequence goes on along the minus strand of JAPKLW010001372.1, from coordinate 188,458 downwards.
TTTGAGTATCTATAATTCAACGCATTTGTTGTACGAAAAGTAGGTTTGTTACCAACTTCTTTAGTGTCCAATGGGGGGTTGGCTGACAAATTAAATATGCATTCAATACATATATATCTACAATTATTTGTGGGATGTTGATGCAAAATAAGGTAATTTACGTATTTGCATCTTCAAAAGTATTTCGAAACATTTGACGATAAAAATTAAGTGTTTTAATTCCTATTTAATTATTGTTTTGATGTGTCGAAAGAATGTATAAAAACCATCAAGTTAGAAGTGTTTCTATATTAGCTTAATTTATAGTACAAATTTATAATGTCATGTTAAGATGAGTATCGAATTGTTATGAAACTGATGAAACTAATCAAGACAAATTGGATTGAAATTCATAAACCCAATTTATGTCGTGTGAAGAGTCAGGAAAAACTGACTTCCACTTTGGAAATGATGAATCAGAGAAACTGATCGAAGACTCCCATCTTGGATCTTCACCAATTTACAAGTCCAGCTTCTATTCATACATAGAGACAAGGAGAATGAGCTAGAGGAATCCTTGAAGATCAGTCCAAGTGTGGAGACTACTTAAAGACTGAAGTTACTCCAGCCAATTTTGATTCCTCGGACTAACATAGCCGTTCTGAGACAAAAGTAGGATGTCGACACCCTGTATCAGAAAAGGACGAAACAGGTGCAGGAATTCTGAAAAAGCACCCCGCTCCCTTTAGAAAAAGAGACACACCGGATTGGTCGAATTCAAATTATTTCTAAACGGCTACATTTTTTAAATATCTCCTACTTCGTCTATAAATAGACGAAGATCTTCCAGAAGAGAGGTTACGACGATTGTTGGTTCTTCAACGACATATACCCATTCTCATTGATTGATCGTTCTACTGAAAAACTAGTGTTCAAAGTATTTACGATCATCAAGGCTAAATCTTAGCTGACCGTGTGTCATTCTCTGGACACGAGACTCTCAGCTAGAGTTATTTATTGGTGTTCTTTATTACCCAAAAATAACACAACAGTAGTAGCTCTCTCCAAGCTGTCACGGGCATCAAGCCACAAGTTCGAGAGTTCCGGGAAAAACTATAAAGTTCCCAACTTTCAGAGACAGAGGCTGTGTGATATGCCCACACTCCAGATCTGAGCGCTAAGGGAGAACAAGACCCTGAGCGAGTGAGCCAGTGGACTAGTGGAGTTGGCATTCACCAACTTGCTATAGATCGTGATGACAAATTTTAATCCTGAAGCTAGTGATTTTCAGACCTTGATTTGAAGAGAGGACATAGGACTTTAGGCTCAGAACCTCTATAAAATCCTGGTATTTTACTACTTTATTTTATTTATCGTAAGAATTTAAAACCCAACACATTCTAATGTTAGAGTATACTCGGACTGAACATAATATTCATACTCGCTAAAAATATTTTTCAGAAACCCAAACTGATCAAGAACCATCAATTTGAGAGTATAAATTTTGTATTAAAATTTACTTTGTGCACCTAACTTACTCTGATATCAGAACCAAACACTACATTTAATTTTATAATTCTTATATGTGTATTAATGACCGAGTTTTTAGATATAAACTCTCATTTTGTACATTGAATTAGATTTCAATGCTTCGAAAAGTTTACTAATTTAAATTAGGAGAATTGTTGATTTATGACCTAAAAAAGATAGTTTAATTATGGAGTATGCTCAAATTCAATTGAGGACCCGAAAGATAGTTTAACTATCGATTTATGACCTGAAAGATTAATTTTCAATTCAGGATCTGAAAGATCACAAAAATCCCCAATTCTTGATTAGAAATATTATAAAATTCTCAATCCAGGACCTCAATATCATGTCCTAGATTGAGAATTGTATGATTTTTCACGTCCTGAATTGAGAATTTGGGTCTTAAATTGATAATTAAACTATTTTTGGGTCATGAATCGACAATTTTCCTCTAATTATCCATTTAGGACCCAAAATATGAATTATCAATCCAGGATCTTTAAGATCATACAATTCTCAATTCAGGATTAGGTCTAGGATTGAGAATTGTATGATCTTTCGGGTACTGAATTGAGAATTTTTGTGATCTTTCAAGTCGTAAATTGAAAATTAATCTTTCAGGTCCTGAATCGATTAACTATCTTCCGGGTCCTGAATTGATAATATTATTAAGTTACAATATAAGATAATAAGATTACCATTCAAGTGATGAAAACACCTTGAGGTCATATGTTCGAGCTTCCCCGAAGACATCTGGGTGTGTGAGTGTAAATTAATATATTCCTTTTAAAAGAAAAGAATTACGATTAGAGAGTTTCGATCCAAACTGAGAGATTTTGGTGATTCCCAAATATTTGGGTATCATTCCTAATTCTTGATTCTCATACCCTTCAATCACACACTGAGTTTCGGAATTACTACATTCCCTCTTTACGAAACCTACCAACCAAACAGACCGTAAGTGGTATCATTAATTTACAATACTTCTAAAGATTTGTGTATCTATATCAATTTCTTTAAAAAGAAAAAAAATAAGTATAAGGAAGAAGTATCTCTCTTTATTCCGAAACCAATTAATCATAAACATGAACATTATTTTTATTTATTCTCAAATTTATGACTAATTAATCATAAACAAAATCGTTTTAACCATGTGTTGTGAGCTCGGGGACTTAGCCACATCAATTATTATCAACTAAAATGTCTATTTCAGATGAGAGGTATAGTGATATTTTGGACTGTTAGGTTTCTAAAAGTGATGACTAATAATCATTTTAAATTATTAGCAGGAAAAAATCACACCGACCATTTGAATTTGTTGCTACTAGCTAGGCTTTCTAAAATGAAATGAAATTAAATAAAAATCCCAGTTTTGCTATATGAATTATTTTCTATTTTCTCACTTTGTTACTTTGATCATTTACTTTCCCTCTTATATCAGTTTTTGATTTTTAAATAAGATATATATATTTTTAATTATTAATGTCAAAAATCTTCAAAGCAAATAAAGAAACGGGAAAAGTGTCAATATTTTATAAATTATTATGATTTTTTTAAAAATATGTTAGAAACTATGCATATTATCAAAATATATTACAAATTATCAGTTTTGATTAAAATTTATGACGGGAACAAATTCTAGGCGCTAGAAAATTGGCGTAGCTTGCCGAAACCTTATAATCTTCATATTATCAAAATGTGTTATGAATCATGCATATTAAATTGTAATTTTTCGATAAATTACGTCAATTTTCTGTTACTGAAAATCTGCTTGGGTCGTAAATTTGAAATAAAATTAATAGTTGGTAATATAATTGATTTATTTTCCTAAAGAAAAGAAAATACTTATGCAACAAAATAATTAAATTAAATTGTATAAAATATAAATAAATGTTAAAAAAGGTAAGGGAAAATGAGTAATTCCTGAGAATTGAAAATTGCAGAATTTGGATACTTGATTAAACAGCTTTTGCAGCTTTGGAAAGCCAAACAGTGAGTGATCTCAAATTCTCAATGAGGCCAACCCTACCAAATCTTACCTCTTTTATTTTGTGGTGTCAAGCTCTTGGGAAATAGTGTGTAACATATATATTAACTAAATTATGTGCTAGAATAATTTATATTAAATAAAACCAAATTGAATCTTTCAAATTTATCACATTATCGTTGCAATAAAAAGGTGCGAATTATTAAAAAAATATTTAATCATTAAAAATTATTTTAAAAATAAATCAAAACTGTAAATTAAATCATCTTAAAGTTCAAATTAAATGGAGTATGATTCTTTTGTCTATGTTTGGAGAAGTTTCTTGATCCCTTTTTGATATTTTAAGTATATAATTGATGAGTGATTCTAAATGCAGCCACAATTTTGCTAAATGCAGCCCCCTAAAAAAATAAAATTTTAAATTATAATATAAAATTACAAATTTATCCTTACAGCCCCAAATTAAAATTTTAATTAAAATAATAAAATTAAATTTAAAATATGTAGCTCCTATTTCCCATCTCAATTTCAATTTACGTAATATAAAAATCAAAACCAAGCAAATATACAATGTCATCTATATTTTACAAGTCGAGCTTTCTACCAGAGGATAAAATTTCAGAGTATCTTAGCTAGAGAATTAGCTTACGTAGAAAGTGGTGACCGTGCCGGCGGAGTTTCCGGGGACAAGCTTCATCTGCATGTCGAATCTTCCGAACAAGTATTCGATCTTGGATTGGAATCTGGCGCCAGAATATTGGTCCATCTTCAACGTCAGCTGGAGGCCACCGCCCTCAAGTTATATCGGCGTCACGGTAGAAGTTAGCGGAGGCGAAGGGTGACGCAACCACCAAAATGGAAAGTAAAGCAATACCCCTAACATTACAGGATTGTCGCCCTCTATACTTAGCTCCGCCCTCTTTTACTGTCATGTTTTAATGGTTTTGTCAACCTTCTATTTAATGGTATTTTATATTTCTCCAGAAACTCATCAGAACTCCTGTTAAGAGGAAGCTGAGTCTTGCTTTCAAGGGTAACCAAAAGATGGTGGTTAAAGCATTACAGTTACATAATCCTGAAACAGATATACACAACAGGGTAAGGGGAAGAGGAAGTCAACCTCTGGAAGAAAGTTTATCCTCTGGAAGAAAGCTCGATTTATAAGATAGAGATGAGATTGTATATCTGCTTCAGGGTTTTGATTTTTATATTACGTAAATTGAAATTGAGATGGGAGATGGGGGCTACATATTTTAAATTTAATTTTATTATTTTAATTACAATTTTAACTTGGGGGCAACAAGGATAAATTTGTAATTTTATAGAATTGTAATACCCCTTGTTCTAATTTGATTTTGTACGAATTATTTCGGAATTAATAAAATAA
>JAPKLW010001372.1:160422-173575 GCA_026898455.1 Plectranthus barbatus | reverse complement strand
CAATGTAACGTGGCCTCATATTGGGAAGGTCAGATGGGGGCGTTACAAGAATAATTTAAAATTTTATTTTTTTAGGGGGCTGCATTTAGCAAAATTGTGGCTGCATTTAGAATTACCCATAATTGATCTTTCAATGCTATAAATAACATTTGGGATTTTAATAGAGAAGTTATAGGTATCTTCTGACAAATAGATTTGTGCATTCGGTCCGGTTTGATTTAAAATCGATCGAATTGAAATAATCGAACTGACTAATTCGGTTGATTATGTTAGGTTTTGATTGGAATGATAAAAACCTATCTTTCTTTTTTTTTCTTTTCCCGATTTTTAACACAAACAAACTATATTGGTCCCAAAATCAGGTTTTTTAACTACATTTGATCTCACCAGATTCCTCTTCTCAGTATTATGAAACCGGATGCTGATCTTCTTTACTAGCAATTTGCTGCTTCTAGACCCAAATTATGAGATATCTAGCTTCTATTATAATAGTGTCAGAGATTTAGGATATTAAACATTTCTATGTTTAACATTGCCTTGTAGGAGTTGGTTATAATTGATTCCTATTTTTTAGGGACTGCTTCTCAACTCTAATTTCAGTTTTTATCTAGGTAAAATAAAGGGGAGTGCCTCCACTATTCAAACCATCACCCACGTGAGATATTGTAATGCTTCTAGTTTGTGCTACGGAGCAAGTGGAAGTGAAAAGAGATCAAGACCATGACTGCAAAGGCATGAGCTATGAAATTGTGCACTCCAAGGTACGAGTAAAAGGAAGATTGAAGCATGAAGAACGTTGAGCGACTGGATTTATTCCATATCCTAAGAATTTTTTAAAAGCCTTTAGTCCTTCACCCTTACTATTCCATTTATTTCATATTAGTTTTATGCTGCAATGAATGTTAGCAATTTTATGTACTAACTTTTTATGCTAAATAGTAAATTTGGGCATGAAATTATTTTATATTACAACTCAATAATCCTATACAAAATATTACAAATTTTTTAGCTAAACTCACATTCAGAGACTTGTCAATTCTACACATTTTAACTAACAACTGATTGATTAATTTGACAACATCAAAACATGAACATTATCCTAAAATTCCCTATAAATTACATATAAAAATCCCAAACAAATTACATATAAAAAAAAATCAATTGCAACCATCAAACATCATTCACACCAAAAAATTCAAGACTCCAACATCATCTAAAACCTTGAGACTTGGGAGCTGGGCTGGTGAGTGGTGGCTGGGGGAAGGGGTGGAAAGCGTGTGCCAAAATTAAGGTTGCTTTGAATAATAAACTAAATTTAGGATTTATAAATTATGATTTCAAATTTTAGGAATAAATTATATATAAAATAATATATATTATTTAATTTATTAAAAATATATTGATCATCATTTTTTTTGCCTTAAATATTAAAAATCGAGAATCGGTCGAACTCAATTAAATTTTATGATTCATCAACCAAACTGTAACGCCCCCTTCTAGCCTTCCCAACAAGAGGCAAGTTACAGTCATAGGTTTTCAGTCTCAAATCAAATTTAATAACATTTCAAATGGTCACCTCATTGGTGCCAAAACCAACAAAATTCTCTTTCCAAATTTTCAAATCACAACAGTCAAAATCCTTTCACTTCACACTGCTATAACTTTCCAGTATATTCCTCCTCCATGCAAATCATAAAATCAAATCATGGTCCTCAAATAACTACTCTCATTTAACCTCATCAATTCACTTTCCTTTCAAGTCCACATATCTTTCTCAAAAATTTCCTCAAATTCCAACAACATTACTAAATATTCAACTTTTATTTCAAACTCACACCGAATAAGTAACTTTGTTACTAAATAAATTTGCAAGCAGACAAATTGAAACTTTTAAAATTTGAAAACAAACATACCTCTCAGGTTGCGAAGGATGGAGTGGGGTGTAAAGTACGAGCAATCCTTCAATCAAATCTCAAAACCCAACAAGCTTTAAAACTCAAGGTTTTGAATAAACTTTAAAACTCTTCGGAGCCCTTTTAAAACCTTCCTTTAGAATCGTTCTTTTGAAAATCGGGCTCTGATACCACTTCTGTAACGCCCCCTTCTAGCCTTCCCAACAAGAGGCAAGTTACAGTCATGGGTTCTCAGTCTCAAATCAAATTTAATAACAACTAAAATAAACTTAAAATAACTTTCATAAAAATTAAAGGTTAACATTTCAAAAGCAAATTCAATGGGAAGGAAAATAACCGATCAGAGTTATGCAACGTGTGTGTTAAGCGTGGTGTGATATGCATATGAGGATGCATATCACAGAACCTTTTCAAAATCTGTACAAATGGCTCCGTCTTTACACCCTGCACCTCCTCATCCTTTGCTTTCAACCTGCACGTTTTAGAAATAACGCGAGGGGCTGAGTATTTTCGTACCCCGTGGGAATATGCCCGAAAACTACAGTTATAGATATGAAAGCTATGCACACACACAGATGATCATGGAGTTTTATTGAAAGTAACCATGTCATCCAAAATATTTTGTTTGCTCGAGCTAACTACAGTGTTAACATATCTGTTTAATCGTTGTGTAACTGGAAATTTGGCCTATTTCCAAGTTATGATGAACAGATGGGAATGGACGAACCACTCTACCCACTGTCATCAATTTGTGCACAAGGTCTCAGTATCACACAACTTTGAAACACGATCGAGTTAGTTCATATTTCATCATAATTCATTCTAAGGTTTGTTGATCTTAGATGTTAGGTTTGTTAACCTTTCATTTCATGGATTATCAAGATTAGCTCAAGTACCAGATTGGTCTCGGTCCTTATCCTTCAATCAATCTATCTGTTGATGGGAATCAACCAGAGAAACAGATATGCAACACAAACATTTTATGCATGGCAATCGTTTTAAAATAAAATATTTTTCACATGCTTTTGAAAACAAAACGCATTTGGTTTTATACGGAAAATAATTCCCACCTGGTGTTTGGCTTTGGTTATAGATGCTTTTCCGCTAGTATGAGCTTAACTTCTCCGACTTTCAACCTCCTACAATGATAAGGGTCACTAGATTATGACAAACGATCTAGGACAATGGTAATACTCAACCAATCCAAGTAATCAATTCATACACAATTTCAACCCAACATGGTCTCATAATTTTCCATCGATCCAAACCGACAAGGTTAACAATTCATTTCACGTTCCAATGCATGATTACATACCTAACATGCATCTATATTCGATATATAATCTTAGGGATCAAGTGAGATTCAAATAGGAAAAGAAACGAGTCAAAAATCACGTTTTGTACACAAAGCTGCAGCCCATTCCGAATGGGATGGACGTTCAGAATTATTGCACAGCCGAGGGCTGTCCCGAGCGGGACAGACCCATCCCGAACGGGATGGAGCCCTGCTACTGTTCGATTTTGCCGCGACGCATTCCGAACGGAATGCTTTCGTCCCGTTCGGGACGGATCGTCTTCTCCGACGAACTCGTCGGAACAAGGCCTGAAATTCGGCATATAAATCATTCCAACAATCCGATTTTACATGCAATCACTTATAATCAATCCCTAGACTCCCTAGAACACGAATATCGCCTTTAAACACGAATCCAACACCAAAAACGAAGGGTGCAAAGAGGCTCACCGGAAAACTCTTCTCACGGCGGCGGCGTGCGTTTCCGGCGATAAACCTCGACTCTCTTGGTACCAAAATGATCCCTATAATGTTCGGAACTCGTTACAATCGACCAAATTTGATTCTAAAGCCAAATAAACAAGATCTATCCTCAAACTTCGAAATCTAAGAGTGTTGAACACCCAAACTTCTCACCTTGATATCTCCGTCAATACTTGTCCTCTCGGAGCCCACTTTAGCTCAAATCGAAGCTCGGAGGAAGATCTACACGATGGTGATGGTCGCTTGGTCTGGGGTGGCCGGAGTTGACCAGAATGGCGCCGGGAAAGGGGCTGATGGGTTTTTGGGGGTGGAGGTGGAAAAATGAACTCTCTCTAGCTTATGGTGGAAGGTGGTGAAAATGAGATACAATTTTTTTCCTATATATTTGCTCAATATTTCCCTTATAATATAATACTATACCTATATATATAAATACATGTATTTATTTAATTTTCCAAATATCAAATTCCATCATCTCATTAATCCCACAACATATTATATATATTACACCATCTCAACTCCAACAATTACTCATCTTATAAAATCCATCTCAAAATCAAATAAGGACTTGGTATTTCCTTCCAATATAATTTAATCCAAGCTCAATAATAATATGATAAATTTTCCAATTGCGTTTAAATAAAATCGAATGCTCTCAATATTAAAGAAAATTCTCTTTATTAACTCGAATAAACGTTACAAGCGTAATTACACGCGTATATATATTGCTCAATAATATTATTATGAACTTTTCATTGTTGTGTGTTTAATTGATCATTGTAGTTTATATGATAGTTCATTATAGTACTTAATTATGATACTTTATTGTTGTGTGTGTAATTGATCATTGTAGTTTATATGATACTGTAATGATATATTATACATAAAATAATGATCAATTATACACACAACAATGAAAGTTCATAGTTCATTCAGGAAGATGAGTTCAGCCTATAATGCACCCCTATATATATATATATATGCATATATATATATTTCAATATAGTTTCCAATAATACATAACTCATGAATTAACACACCTCATTCCATCATAATAAATCCATTCCACCAAAATAAAGCCTTCCAACTACATAATTGCATCAACTTTGATTTAATCCAAATAATTACTTGATAAATCCTTCCAATCTATAAAAATAAATTCAAGCTTGATTATTCAATCGCGAACAAAATAAAATCGGAAGCTCTCTAAAATATGCAAACGTCCGAAATTAAGGGAGATTTCTCTTATTAAAATAATTAAGCAATACATTAGCTTAATTACACTTGGGTATTACACAAACAAACCATCCAAATTTCAACGATTAAATGATTTTTTCGTTTCGATTTTATTTTTATTCACCCTACCAACAAATATCTAACAAGTTTTGAATAATAACTATGCTGCAAAATTATTGTAATTCAATAACACTCTTTATGTAGGTGAGAAATAACGATTGAACATTAGTATATTTTACTTTAATATTATAATTCAGATTTTTAAAAAATACTCTATTTGTCCTAATTTATTAATCTCACTTCAAAAAATAATAATTTCTTTACATTTAATAATAAAATATTAATTTTACTTAATTTATTCTACATACACAATTCTTAATTATTGTGCCGATTAACCTGGGACAATTAAACCCGGTGGGGGGGGAGTATATAACTATGAGTGTATCACTCCGAAGATTTAATTTTCTCTCTCTAGCGAGAGCTTGTCCCTGTCTTTAGGGTTTTGTCCCCTCCTTGTGAGGGACCGCCGTTTGCACTACTTCCTCCCTCAAGTTTCAGATTTACTCACTACAAAAATCCAAATCTTTGTCTTTGTCCTTGTCAATAGATTTCTAAATAGTCTCTCTGACCATGGACAACGCAGCAACAGAGCAAGAGGTATTAGATTTGGATCATATTGAAGAAGCTCAGGAAGAAATTATACCGACCCAGTTTAATTGTTTGGTGGGAAAGCTACAAACAGAGAAATCAGCGAACTCCTTTGCCATTATGGAAGTCATGAAAAAAGCGTGGAGGGCAAAAAAAGGTCTGGAAGCTAGAGAATGGACACACAATCTGTTCCTGTTCCGATTTGCAGATGCATCCGAGATGAAATGGGTGATTGCAAATCAACCATGGCATTTTGAGGGGAATCTGTTCTTGATTCGCCAGCTCAAAGAGAAGGAGCAACCTTCCAACATAAAAATCTCAGAAGCGCAACTATGGGTCCAGATTTACGATGCCCCAGTGGCTTGTATGTCAGCAGCTCACGCCAAAGCCATGGCAAAAAAGTTGGGAACACTGGTGACCCTCGACCCAGCTCTCGATTTCTTTGGTAAGTATCTGAGGATGAAAATTGTAATAAATACTACAAAACCCCTTTTAAGAGGGATTGCGGTGGTGGTCGGAGGAGAGCAAATATGGCTACCTATCAAGTATGAGGGTCTTCCATTGTTTTGCTACAACTGTGGGATGATAGGGCATACCTTTAAAACCTGTGAAGGGTTGGACCATTTGGAAGAACAAAACCCCCAATAACTACCTTTTGGCCGAGACATAAAAGCTTCACCCATGAAAAGGAACCAGCCCTGGTCGCCAAGAAACGACATAAAAAAATACCCTGCCAATACACCCAAGTCCACTTCCTCAACTAAACCATCCACATCCTCTACTGGATCCCACATCAGCCTTTCTAGTCCGAACTATAACCACAAAGAATCCTTCAAACAACTAACCCCTGGAACCCTTTATCTAAACAACACTCCACAGCCAACCTCCCCCTTACCCATACACCAACCAAAAACTGCCCAATCAACCCCAGCTGAAACAGAGTCTACCAACCAAATACCCAACGACCTTGACATGTTAACACTTGCTGCCCCTCAAACCAAATTAGGAGACCAAGATACAAAAAATAGTCCCCACACCCAAACACACCCAGCACAACCCATATCCAAAAACCATAACAAAAAACAGTGGAAGAAGCTAGCCAGAGTCCAAACAAAACAAGCACAACAACACTCCCCAAAAGGAAGTAGAGGGAAAAGGCCATTGGAAGTCGGCATCAAAGCCACACAAACTGATTGCAATGAGTCTAAACGACTTAAATTCCTCTCAATTACTGTTGAAGATGACGCAACGGCGGAGACTGCACAGAAGCAGTCCCGCCGATCCCAATGAGTTGCTTAGTTTGGAATGCACGGGGTCTGGGGAGTCCACGTGCATTCCATGAGCTGCGCCGGCTTATGGCTGGCAACTCCCCAAGTTTGGTCTTTCTTTGCGAGACTCGCGTTGGGAAATCTAGATATAACTACTGGAGAACAAGTCTTGGCTTTAAGGGAATGTTCTCAGTGGATCCTGATGGAAGGAAAGGGGGCTTAATGCTTTTGTGGAAGGAAGATTTTGAGGTTCAGATTCTCTCGTTTTCCCAAGGCCACATTGATTGTAGTATTAATCATGAAGGAAAGGCTTGGAGGTTTACAGGATTCTATGGGAGCCCAGAACTGAGTAATCGAAAACATTCATGGGATCTCTTAAGGAAATTGGGCCACATGTATGGTGACAATCAGAATGCTTGGATGGTTGGGGGAGACTTTAATGAAATCTTGTTTGATTCAGAGAAGTCAGGGGGTAGATCGAGAGCAATTACTCAGCTACAAGGATTTAGGGATGCATTACAGGATTGCAACCTCCAGGAGCTGCAACAGGCTGATACCTCCTTCACATGGTACAACAAAAGAGAGGGCTCAGCAGCAGTTTTTGAGCGACTGGACCGATTTGTGGGTAATCAAGAGTGGCAAGAACTCTACCCAAATGCTGAAACTCATGCTCTAGACTTCTTCGGATCAGACCATCGCCCTGTTCTTTGTAGGCTTACATCCCCGCTGCCTCCTACCATAAAGAAAGGTAAAGGAAGATTCTATTGGGAGGATAAATGGTTGTTGGACAAAAGTCTTATCCCAAATTTCTTAAGGGAATGGGAGAATCAGGATGAAGGACATGCATTGCCAAAGAGGTTGGAGACCTGTAAATCTTTTTTGAGAAACTGGGCTGGAAAGAGGTTTGATAAAATGGGAAAGAGAATTGTTGAGATGAGGGCTAAAAGACAAGAGATTATGAGAAGATCCTGCTCAAGCACTCCAACACACGAGCTCAAGGAATTATCCCTTCAAATCGAACGAGCGATTGAAAAAGAGAATGCTCACTGGCAGCAACGGGCCCGGATGAATTGGCTGAGAGAAGGAGATAGAAACACAAAAGTCTTCCATGCTCAAGCATCTGAAAGAAGACGGAGAAACACAATCCATGGCCTAGTGGATGAAAATGGGCAATGGAGAACGGATGAATCTGAGAAAGCTCAGGTGATTGCTGGATATTTCGAAGCTCTGTTCCAGACAACAAACCCAAGTGTTGAGGACGCAGCGAAAGTTACTAATTTTATTCAGGAAAGAATCACAAGTGAACAAGGTGACATGCTTAAAGACCCCTTCACTGCTGAAGAGGTGAGAAGAGCAATCATGGACATTCATCCCTCAAAGTCACCAGGACCAGATGGTTTCTCGGGAAGGTTCTATCAAAAATTCTGGCCAGCCATTGGGGATTACATGACAAAGGAAATCCTGAAAATTCTGAATGATGGGGCACCAATCAAAGATCTGAATGAAACCCTCATTGCTCTCATTCCTAAAGTGAACAGGCCTACCCAGATGAAAGAGTTCAGGCCAATTAGCATGTGCAATACAAGCTATAAAATTGTTTCAAAGGCAATTGTTAACCGACTCAGAAGGGTGATCCCAACAATCATTGACCAGGCACAGAGTGGCTTTGTCCCGGGGAGATTGATAACAGATAATGTGTTGATTGGCTTTGAATGTATCCATTGGCTTCGACGACAAAAAAGTAAAACAGGTTATGTGGCACTCAAGCTGGATATGAGTAAAGCGTACGACCGGGTGGAATGGGCGTACCTTGAGGCGGTCCTTCACAAAATGAACTTCCCTGAACAAACGGTGAAGCTGATTATGAGATGTGTGACATCTGTGCGATTCTCTTTTATCCTTAATAATCGCATCTATGGAAATATCACCCCTTCAAGGGGATTAAGACAAGGAGACCCTCTTTCTCCTTTCCTTTTTGTGATTTGTGCATTGGGACTTTCAGCAATGATTACTTCTTTTGAACAATCACATTGGTTCAAGGGCATTCCTATCGACCCAGGAAGACTTTCCATTACGCACCTCTTCTTCGCCGATGATAGTCTTATCTTCTTCAAAGCCACCAGAGAAGGGTGTATGGCAATCAAGGAATGCCTGACTACATATGAGCAAGCTTCAGGCCAGATGATTAACTTCGATAAATCCGCAGTTACTTTTAGCCCTGGCACTCGACGGAATGATGCAGAAATGGTGACACACATCCTTAACATCAGTGTTGTCCACGGGCATGAGATTTATCTGGGGCTGCCCACCTTTTCTATCAGACAAAAAAGAATCCAATTTGGATATGTCCGAGACAGAGTTCAAAAGAAACTCTCAGGCTGGAAGAATCGAAACTTCTCTACGGGGGGCAGAGAAGTCCTGCTCAAGGCTGTTGTTCAAGCCATTCCAACTTTCACACTTTCATGCTTTCGGCTCCCAGAAGGGATTTGCAATGATATTAATCGCATGTGTGCGGCATACTGGTGGGGAGATGAGGAGGATCATAGGAGAATGCATTGGGCAAAGTGGAATGAGCTATGCAATCCGAAAGTTCGCGGCGGAATGGGGTTTAGAGATATCAAAAGTTTTAACAAGGCTCTGTTGGCAAAACAAGTGTGGAGAATGATTAGTAATCCTTCATCCCTGGTGGCACGAGTGTTCCAAGCTAGATACTTCAAAGACGGAGACATCATGACAGCACCAGTGGGAAGGTCAGCATCCTTTGTCTGGAGATCGCTTTCATGGAGTCGAACATTGATTAATAAAGGATGCAAATGGAAGGTGGGAGATGGACAGCTTATTAGGGCATTCATTGATCCATGGATTCCAAATCTTGGCCATGGCCAGCTCTCGAATTTTGGGAACAACCCAAATGAAACCCGGGTTGCAGAGTTGCTGAACTCAAATAGACAGTGGGATCTGCAGAGACTCAAACAACTGTGTTTGCCTTATGAGATTGAGGCAATTTCCAAGATTTGTTTGGACAACCAGGGAAGGGGAGATAAGAGGTACTGGTGCTTTGAAGAAAATGGTCAATTTTCGGTTAAGTCTGGTTATTTGGCATAGATTGGGTTCTTTGAGACACCACTCCACACAACCTCACCTGATGACAAATTCTGGAAGAAGATGGTCTGGTCCCTTAAGTTACCACCAAAGGTGAGGATCTTCATGTGGCGAGCCCTGAAGGATTTTATCCCGGTTGAAGCTAACCTTTTGAAACACCATGTCCCCACAAATGGTATCTGTTCGCAGTGCAATAAATTCAAGGCTAATTCAGCTCATTGTCTCATCTTTTGTGGTAAAATCAGCAAAATGTGGAAGGAGAGTCGGTTTTGGCATATCCTCAAACAATGCAAGAGCCTTGACATTCAAGATATTGGACAAAGAGTGTGCAATGAATTTCCAAAATCGGATTTTGAAATTTGGGCTATCCTCCTGTGGATGGTGTGGAGATACATTTGCAACAGGAAGCATGGTGGAAGGCGACAGGAGAGTGTCTCAGAGGAGCAGGGAATTTTGTTTTGGCAAGCTTCTTGCGAAGCTTTGTTGGGAGCTCAGTCAGGACCTCCGCTGGGGATCCTACCAGGAGAGAGATCTTGGAAACCACCTGAGATTGGAGTGGTCCGGGTTGATGTGGATGCTTGTTTTAACCCAATGAAAAATGAGTTTGGAGTTGGAGCTATTGCTCGTGACTCGGAGAATAGGATTGTTGCAGCTATGGCCCGACCTATTTGGCCAACAATGACAGCTACGGAAGCAGAAACTCTGGCATGCCTCTTTGGAATCTCCTTTTGCCTTGACGAGCAGATTCATCCAATTACTCTCTATTCCGATTCTATTTCCGCAGTCAGGATTATGTCCGAGCTTGATGAAAGACTTGAGGCTATCCCACAAACACTGCAAGATTATGTTGACTCCGCACCACCAGGTTTTGTTTTAGGTACTCAACATGCGTATAGAAGCGCCACTATGGCTGCTCACCGTTTGGCAAAATATGTTGTTCACCTTCCCAACCAGGTTTCTTGGAGATCCATGTTTCCGGACTGGTTGGTGGATGTAAACAACTTGGATCAATGTTAATGAAATTCTATCCTTTCAAAAAAAAAAAAAAACTATGAGTGTATCACTAGTTTCAGATTAATCTCACGTGACTGGCAACAAGCCAACAATGTGAAAAATGCTTAAAAATAAACAAAAAAAATAAATAAAAAAGCATAGATACTAAATACAAATAAAATAAATAGAGCAGCATGAATCAACCTTTCTTTATTGGCGGCTGCTAATGGAATCTATGGAGCATGTGCTTGATTCTTCTTGAATTACCTATATTACCCTTGTTATTTTTATGTTTTGACATATTGACCCTCATCCACACCAACCGCAATTCAAACACCAACAATGTAGTAGTTAGATTAGGGTAATAATATTAATACGATGCCATTTCTTAATTCCGTAAAATTTTTGTGGAAAAATATGTATCATAAGATCTAGGAGAATTATCGATTCAGAACCCGAAATTAATAAAATTTTCTATCCATAACCTCTTTTCAGGTCGCGAATTGATTATACTCCTAAATTTTATTATATTAATATTTTTTTATCTTGAATACTGATCAATTCTATTATATTACTCCCTCCGTCCCATTAGAGTAGTCTCATTTCTTTTCGGCACGGAGATTAAGGGTTGTGAGTGTAGTGAAATTAATATTTTATTGGTGAGTGTGAAAAAGTTTGCCATTTTAGGAAAATGGGATTATTTTATGGGACAAACAAAAATGGGAAATGAAATTACTTCAATAGGACAGAGGGAATATTATATACTCCCTCCGTCCCATAACATTAGTCTTTTGTTTCATTCCGGCACAGATACCAATACGAGTAGAGATAGATGAAATTAATATTTTATTAGTGAGTGTGTATTAATTTTCCATTTAAGGAAAAAGGACTAATGTTTGGGACAAACGAAAAAGGTAAACAGGACTACTGTTATGGGACGGAGGGAGTATATTACAACAATTATAATATAGGTCTTATTTTTTTTTAAATAAGTATGCATTAATTTTAAATACACACTTACACATCTAAATATTTTTTAGAAAGTTCAAATATGTGACGTCTGAGGCAGATAGAATTTGCTTTTGAGTTTATTTTGATAGATGATTAATTAAAAGTTATTTCTTGAGATGATAATTACAATATTGAAGTGTTCCATTTTATGGGATTGGATTTTTTTCTTTTTATAAAGTTGAAACACTCAAAGTTATTTTATTTAATTGTAAAATATGCATGATTGAACACCTCAAATTGTTGACTTATCTACCCTCCTTCATTTATATTTCTTCTTTCCCAACTTTTTTATTACAAAAATCGTAAATAGTTTTCTTTTCAGAATTTAGTTGCTACATTTATTTGATGAAATGCAAGAACTATTCACACTGCAGTATTAAAACAACCAAATAAAAATATAGTAATGTCTCGATTATCATTACATATATGATATGACATAACATCTATGGATTGAAATAAAGATTTCACTCTATTTCATGACAAGCTGTCAATTCATACAATGCTAGGTTTTATACTCGGGTAATTAAATCAAGATTATTAAATATTCTTGTAATAATTGAATATAACTATATTAAATAATATATATATATATATATATATAAATCCATCCAAGTGCTAAAATTAAAATTTGTGCTAAATATGAATGAATATCAGCCATTGGATTGATAACATCAATGGTTGAGATTAAAGTATCAAATATTAAAAATTTAAACATAATTTTCGTTCGTGCTTAATTGCTTTATAAATCTTGCTTAATTCGATTAGGCATGATCTATAAAGCAAAAAAGCATAAAATCTGAAAAAAAATATTTTAATCTCAACTATTGATTTTTTGAGATGAATGGTGTAAATTCATTCATATTTAGTACAAACTAACTTTTAGTATTAGATGGATTCCCTATATATATAGAGAATTCACTCAAGTGCTAAAATTAAAGTTTGTACTAAATAGGAATGAATCTTAGCCATTGGATTGATAGCATAATGGTAAATATTAAATCATAAAGATTAAAAAATTAAGCATAATTTCCGTTCATGCTCAATTCCTTTATAAATCGTGCTTAATTCGATTAAGCATGATTTATAAAGCAAAAAAGCATAAAAACTGGGAAAATATTTTAATCTCAACCATTGATTTTTTTAGATGAATGGTATAGATTCATTCCTATTTAGCACAAACTAATTTTTAATATGTGATCCACTCC
>JAPKLW010001372.1:98718-160322 GCA_026898455.1 Plectranthus barbatus | reverse complement strand
TAAAAGATAGTTTAATTATCGATTTAGGACCCGATCTGGATTGAGAATTGTTTGGTCATTCGGATCCTAAATTGAGAATCTTTGTAATTTTTTCAGATCCTAAATTGAGAATTAAATATTCGGATCCTGAATTGATAATTAAACTATGTTTTGAATGTTCATTTTTCCATTTAAATTATATATAAGAGTAGAAGCAACAACCCTCTTTGTAGCGCTAACACCTAACTTTCGCAGATCTTTCCTCACCAACCATCGGGGGCCAAAACCCCCCAACAAAAAGGAAAAATAAAATAAAATAAAATAAAAGAAGCAAAAAATGAGACGATTTTTTCACCTACCAAAAAAACCACTCTGCTTCCCACATTCTATATAAGCCATTCTGCATTTCAACCAACACCAACTACACCTCCCTCTCTCTCTACTCTCTGTCATCATCTTCTTCATACATTTCCACCCAGCTGAGGGAGGAACCTCGACGACGATGGCGTTGCCCAACACCGCAGCCTTATCCTCCAAATCCGTCATTCAGTCCCAAGCCCTCATCCCCGCCGTCGCCGCCGTCCACTCCACCTCATTCTCCACCCCATCGGCCTCCCGCCGCCACATCTCGGCCGTGCATGCTGCGGAGCCGGCCAAAGCGCCCGTCATTGCCACGAAATCAGCGCCTCCGTCGTCGGCGAAGTGGGCCCCGGAGAGCTGGAAGACGAAGAATGCTCTGCAGCTCCCGGAGTACCCGGACGAGGCCGAGCTGGAGTCCGTGTTGACGACCATGGAGGCCTACCCTCCGTTGGTGTTCGCCGGAGAGGTGCGCAGCCTCGAGGAGCGCCTGGCGGAGGCCGCCGTCGGAAAGGCTTTTCTCCTCCAGGGCGGCGACTGCGCCGAGAGCTTCAAGGAATTCAGCGCTAATAATATCCGCGACACCTTCAGGATTCTTCTCCAGATGAGCGTCGTCCTCTCCTTCGGCGGCCAATTGCCCGTCATTAAGGTACAGAAACTATTTTCTTAAAAATCCGCCATCATTTCTCTACTCCATTTCTCGATTTTGATTTGCGCTATTAGGTTCTTGATTTGATTAATTTGCAATGTATTTTCCAGATCTGTAGTCGTCACGAAACTGTTCGAACTAAAAAATTTGACTATTAATTAGTGGTTGGTAGCAGCGTTTATTTATTTTGCAAATGTGAATTGCGGTAGAATTTCTTGTTCGGCTTCGTGGAAAATCTGAGTCAACTCTTCTGAAATCTGAAATGGAACCCAGAATTGAAGGGTGATTTTGACTCCTTCTAGATCCTCTTTGGAAGTAGACGGCCTATATTAGATCTGCATACAAATATTTGGGTGTATGATTTCTTGGTTTATATGGTAAAAGAATTTTTCTCAAATATATATATTAGTTTAGAACACTGGCTCTGGACAAAGATTTCATTCCAACTTTTTCATGTAAAGTCTAAAATGGAATTTATTACATTGGTTCCTACTTCCTAGTAGGGTAAATAGTGTATGGGGGTGCTAAAAGAAGCATTATTGGTCTGAGCTACTTTTGTTTGCATCATAATATGTAAAGTTGTTTGTTTGTGGTATTAGTCCATGCCTTCTTCTTTTGGAGTAAACGAATGAACTCAAGTTGGCAGATTCTGTTTTGATTCTATAGTTTAACAAGTGTGTGGATGATCTTCATTAGGTTGGGAGGATGGCTGGACAGTTTGCCAAACCGAGATCGGACCCTTACGAGGAGAAGGATGGAGTGAAGCTGCCTAGCTACAAGGGTGATAACATAAACGGCGATACCTTTGATGAGAAATCAAGAATCCCGGATCCTCATAGGATGATCAGGGCCTACTGCCAGGCTGCATCGACCCTTAATCTTCTTAGGGCCTTTGCCACCGGAGGTTACGCCGCAATGCAGAGAGTTACTCAGTGGAATCTTGATTTTGTCGAGCACAGCGAGCAAGGTGACAGGTGTGTGTCATCTCTTAATCAATGATATTGAAATGTTATCGGTCTGTGATTTGATCTTGTCTCAGTTTTTTAAAATCTCCATGTTTGAATTGTTGGATAGGTATCAAGAACTGGCTCACCGGGTTGACGAAGCCTTGGGATTCATGGAGGCTGCTGGGCTCACAATCGACCATCCTGTGATGTCGACAACTGAATTTTGGACTTCTCATGAGTGCTTGTTGTTACCTTACGAACAAGCACTCACCCGCAAGGATTCGACTTCCGGTCTCTACTATGGCTGCTCAGCTCACATGCTTTGGGTTGGTGAACGTACCAGGCAGCTCGATGGCGCCCACGTCGAATTCTTGAGAGGGGTTTCCAATCCTCTGGGTATCAAGGTAGCAATCATGCAGAGACTGTTGCTCATACCAGTTTGCACAATATGTTTGGATATGTATTGATGAAAAATCCATTTTGCAGGTGAGCCAAAAGATGGACCCGAACGAACTTACTAAACTCGTAGACATCTTGAATCCGGCCAACAAGCCAGGGAGAATTACGGTCATCGTCAGAATGGGTGCTGAGAACATGAGAGTTAAGCTTCCCCATTTGATCAGGGCAGTCCGCAGAGCCGGCCAAATTGTAACATGGGTATGCGATCCTATGCATGGGAACACTATCAAGGCACCGTGTGGACTCAAAACCCGCCCATTTGATGCAATCTTGGTACATTCTCTTTCCTCATCAGCTCATGCAATTAGGTTATGAAGTTTATTACCAAGTTTTAACAACACAATACAACTAAATGCTATTTTTGCTTCTGAGCTTCATCATCATCTCCTTCTCTTTTTTCAATCTTATATAGTCATCCCACATTTATATGATACTTGCTGCATGTATCAAACCACTTTGTGACAGCGAAGGAAGTTTTTATGTCCATTGAAAGTTGATTAGTAAAATATTCTGAAACAACCAGTCAATGCCTTGAAGAGATCTCGTAACGCTTGCTTGTTTGAAATTGTTTAATATTTAAGAAAAGATTTGAGTTTTTAACTATGATTAGTGCATTTGAAGAAAACCTCAGCTACTACATGTTTGTTGGGAGTTGAACATGACTTCTTGAGGTAGTTGAACAATAGAATTAGGTGGGTGCCATTATTTGAGCCGTCGTTTTCTTCATTTGTAACATGACTTAATTATTAATAATGCATCAGTGTCTCGTTCAAGTAGGCCATCTCTGTGAGTTGGAAGCTTTTGACTAGTTGCCTTCAACAAACATTCTTGGTGAATACGGTTAATGTGACCTTGTAATAATGTTTACCTCCGGCTTATGTGCAGGCCGAGGTGAGGGCTTTCTTCGACGTGCACGAGCAAGAAGGCAGCCATGCCGGTGGAATCCATCTCGAGATGACCGGACAGAACGTGACTGAATGCATCGGAGGATCAAGGACGGTGACATTCGACGATCTGAGCTCCCGCTACCACACACACTGCGATCCCAGATTGAACGCCTCGCAGTCCCTTGAGCTCGCCTTCATTGTTTCGGAGAGATTGAGGAAGAAGAGGATGGCGT
Organism: Plectranthus barbatus; assembly: GCA_026898455.1. Classification (NCBI taxonomy): domain Eukaryota; kingdom Viridiplantae; phylum Streptophyta; class Magnoliopsida; order Lamiales; family Lamiaceae; genus Plectranthus; species Plectranthus barbatus. Next base: position 156,811 of record JAPKLW010001372.1, on the reverse strand, counting down.
CTCAACGTCTCATCTCCTAAGAGGTTAAATCCAGAAAAAAATAGTCCAGATCACATAGTTGTGCGTGTTTTTTGATTTGAGGGTGGAAAGTTGGTTGTTCCTTGGATTCAGCTGCAAGAATCTTGGATTGTACGAGGAGAATATGCTGTCGTGTTTCCCCTTTGTATTAATGTTAAATTTATTGTGTATTTTGGTATAAATCATGTGACTGCATCTTTGTCTCATATACTTTCAGTTTCAATAAAGTATTTAATTTATTATATTTTTGTGTTCTTGATTATGATGTGTTGGGGCATCTGTAACCATTGGTAGTACTCTCTCCGTTCCTAAACATTAGTTTAGTTTTGTTTTATTTTGGCATAGATATTAATGCGAGTAGTGATAGAAGAAATTAGTATTTTATTAGTGAATGTGTATTAATTTTTTATTTTAGGAAAGATGACAATTGTTTGGGACAAACGAAAAAAGAAAACATGACTAATATTTTGGGACGGAGGGAGCATATGTTTTCTTGACCACATCAAAAGTTGGATCTCACAAGCTAAAAGAAGAAAATTTATAGACTATTTTAACTGAGATTAAAAGGGGAAAGCATTATGTGGGTTACAACTTAATATACAACCAATCTAAATTCATTAATAAAACTTTAATCTACGACACTTGATCATAAAATAATACACTCAACTGATTGGCTAATAATATTATATATATTGAGCTTAATTGATCAATTGTTTTTTTTGTAGGGTGGAGGATTTCTCAATAGTTCAACATACTTAGATTTGAAAGAGGGGTTTTTAATTTTTTTTTTAGGTTACACGTTCATTGTGAATATGTGTTAATGTATATATGAATGATGTGATATGATATATACACGAATGATACGATAATATAATATTAATGATGTAATCAATTCTAATAAATCTCATTATTTATAATTTACTGTCATATCGTTTATGTTGTTTCTACTTATTTACTAATATTCATAATAAAATTGGAATTAATCGTAAAATGAATCAATCTTTTTTGGGTTATATGAGAAAAGCATATAATAATAATAACATTGGTCTTAATTATTTAAAATGATCAATTTTATAAAATATATCATGATTTTAGCTAATTTTATTAAAACATACTCCCTTCGTCCCGCTTAAATAGGCCACTTTTATTTTGATACATTAATTTCGGAGCTAGTATTTAGTAACTAATTGTTGTTAATAATAAAATTGGCAATCGTAACTATTAACCACAATTAATTACTGAACACTAGATCCGAAATTAATGTATCAAAATGAAAATAGTCTATTTAAGCGGGACGAAGGGAGTATTAAATATGGCCAAAAGTACATAATTTAATTGGGATTTGTTAAAATGTCTTAGTCAAACAATATTTTTTAGGTTGATAATGAAATTGAAACATGAAAATATATATTTTAAATATTTTACTCAACATTTAGAACTTAAAAATAATATTTAAATCGCATCTGAATCGCACTCGATCACTCTCGGGTCGGACTCGATCACTCCCGAGTTGAACAATATTTTTGTATAATTCTTTTTAAGCTTAGATCGCCTCCGATCGCTTTGAGTCGCCCTCGGATCGCACCCAGTCTCTCCCATGTTAACCATTTATTTTTTTTATATTTTTTTAATTCGGGTCACACTCACACTCTCTCATACACCGTACACAATATTTAATATATTTTATTTTATTTTAATTTTTTGAACTAGGCTCAATTTAATTTGAAAATGTCAAAATATGTATTTTTAACTATTTTTGAGATGTATTGATAAGTATAGCTAGTATAATACTACCTCCGTCCCAAAATAATTGTCTGGTTTGGGAATGATACAGATACCAATGCATGTAGAGATAGAGGAAATTAATATTTTATTAGTGAGTGTGTATTAATTTTTCATTTTAAAAAATAGGATAATTGTTTTGGACATACGAAAAAGGAAAATAAGACAATTGTTTTGGGACGGAGGGAGTAGGAAGATTGGATATTTCATAATATTGGAAAAATGAAGGAGAGAGTCAAAGTGTTTCCAGAAATGTAGGGTTCTTTCCTTTCAGTTCATGTTGGAAAATCCGTTCTCAACAACTGCGAAATCATTTGCAACCCACAACTTTATGATTACCCTTTTTCTCGATACACGCGAAAAATGGCGCTCGCTTTTCGGTCCATCTTCACAATCAAGAATCCAACCTCTCCTCGGATCCCTTTCTCACCAACCCATTTCCCCAAGCCGCCAAATTTTCCATTTTTACACCAAAATTCACGACCCCATTACCGAAATCATCTTTTTCTTGCACCCAAATCCCAGCTCCCCCCCTTCAGAAAATCCAGCGCCTCTATTGATGACCTGTACAGCCAGATTGACAGCAGCACCAGCTCTAGTTCAAGCTCCACTAGTCTCAACGTGTTCAATTTTGATGATTTCCTCTCGATTTTTGAATTCTTAAGCCTCGCTTCCTCGGCAGCCATCTCTTTATACGCTGCAGCGATAAGTTGCGGAGTAAAAAAGGGTGCAGTTTTTGGGTGGGTTGGGAGCAAGGTTTTTGTATGGCAGTGTGTGGTTTTGGTGGCAAGTGTTGTGGTTGGGGCGCTGATACGGCGGCGGCAGTGGCGGAGGCTGTGCGGGGCGGGGTTGTCGAAGGGCTCGGCGTCCTATGGCAATACCTTATTGAGGAGAGTGGAGAAATTGGAGGAGGATTTGCGCAGCTCCGCGACCATAATCCGAGTTTTGTCGAGGCAGCTCGACAAGCTTAGTAATCGGGTCCGGACCACCCGGAAAGCTCAGAAGGAACCAATTTCTGAGGTAATTTGGTTGTGCATTTCTTCTTAACATTCTGGTTAAAGAATTTGGTTGAGATTTGCATGTCATTGTGAGATATCGTGAAGTTTCCTCTCTTAATAGCTTTGGGATTTATGATGAAGCATCTTGCATCGACTCTGGTGTTATTTAGTTGCTATTTTTTTTTTATTGACAAGCTTGAGTTATGGAGGAAACTTCTCTTAGGATATGCAAGGCATGTTGTTTAAAGGTTTTGGAGGAGGAATAGGTTTGACTAACAAGTTCTTGTCGCCCTTACTTGTTGGATGATTGAGATATCTGAAAAAAAATGGAGTGGTGGTGTATTTAAAGAAGGGTGGATAATATAGCTTGAAATGAATCTAGTATGTGTGTATTAGTAGGACTACTGCCCGCGATAGGGATACATCTTTAAGGTTGTAAGACATGTTCTAAAGCTTGATTCAATGTTTTGAACATTCTTCATCCAAAATCCATAAATGTAATATGTTTCATGTTGTGTAATATATATGCTGTTGTTGTATCTTTTCCGGGGATCTAAGGGTATGAGTTTGTTGCAGGCCGTTTAAAAATATCTTTTTTTTTTGTTCATCAAGTATTGAGAGTGCTTTTGATTAGGAGTAGATTGCGGATAAGATGTAAAGCCTAATTTATTCAAATGAAGTTTGTGGAGGACTGAGATATTCGTAAATAAGTTGTTCAGTCGGCTGAAATTACCAAAATCACTCTCTGGGATACCAGATATTTTTCGTGGGTTGAGTTTTTTACTGTTTAATGAACGAATTAACAGCAGAAAGACAAATCTTGACTTTACGAAGTATCTCGGGTGCGCCTATGCCGCTTTATGGAATATGTATGGCTGGCTGTGGGGACTGGGGAGTGTTTTAGAAAAACTAGCTGTTTCTTTGGGAGAATTTGAAGCATTTAAACTCTTTACTTTTTTCATTTTTATTTCAGACTGCTGCACTGGCCCAGAAGAATTCCGAGGCCACTCGAGCATTGGCAGCACAAGATGAGATTCTGGAAAAGGAACTTGGTGAGATTCAAAAGGTTCTTCTGGCTATGCAGGTATATATATATATAATTTTTTTTGTAAAATCACTCAATAAAGATGAGGGCTTTTCCATGATATTAAAAACTGAGCTTTTGCTAAATCTTGTGTGAAGATTAGATTATTCCATGAGCCAGCCCATTAATCCAAAGTTTTGAATGTGGTATTCAAATTTTTGCCTTTGCTTGTGCTGTGATAATCTGGTACCTGAAAACCTTGTCACAACACAAGTAGATTTATTTGTTCGTGTCGTGATAGATACGCATTTTATACTTGTCGGAAAATCAAATTAGAGAGATTGGTTTGCAAACATACATGCTACTATTTGGGTTTCTCTGCAACTTCATTTTCTTTTTTGATCATCAGTTCTTGTTGGGTTTCATGTAGGAACAACAACAAAAACAACTAGAGCTCATTCTTGCAGTTGGGAAAGCTAAGAACTTGTTTAGCACCCAACCTGTGCGAACGAAAGGCCAGAATACGCCAGAGGCTTCCAACTCATCAGAAGACGTACAACGAAAGCAAATCCAGACTCTGGACGTTGCTAAGCAAGCCAACCATGACTGAACCTCCAGCCTCAGTCTTCTTAATAATTGAAGCAGATAGGAATAGTGTTTTTCGGTTTTTTCGGAACCTTCATTCATCGCCAGTAGGGAAGATGCAGATTGAGAGGAGTGGTTCTTGATAGCTTCAGAGAAACATAGGTGATGCTGGACTTATAGAGCTGTAGTCCTATGTTGTTGTGATGCTGTGTTAGAATGTTTCTCACACTGTGAAAAGAGACTACAGATGTAACATTGCAGTGTTTGTGTATGAAATAACCATTCTTCCATCCCATACCCTCTGTCCTAGATATTATACATCTTATTTTTGGCTCATATATGAATCCCGAAGGGTGTAAATGAATCAAACTGTTTTAAACTACTCAAATTTCGACTCAATAAAAATTTGTTCGAACTCGTTTATTAAATGAACCAAACTTCAGCATCATAGAATTCGATTCGTGAGCAAGTTCGTTAGCTAAAATTAGTGAGAAATATAAAATAATAATTAATTATATAAAAGTAATGTTTTAATGATTTAAGAGTAGCAATGATGATGTATCTCAGATTTTAATTTGAGCACAGATATAATATTAATTTTGAAATAAATAACTTTTTCTTTCAAAATAATAATAAATACTCCCTCCATCTCATATTAATAGTCCCAAACGAAAATAGCACGATAACCAGTGTTTGTGAGAGTAGTGGAATTAATAATTTATTAGTGACTGTGAAAAATTTGCCATTTTGAGAAACGAGACTAATAAATGGGACAGATGAAAAGGCAAGTGGAACTAATAAAATGGGACAGAGGGAGTATTTTAAATATATTCTAAATTTAGAAAGTTCGTTTAAGCTCGACTAAGGTTCGATAAAGTTCGTGAACATCAAAGTATTCGATAAAAAAGTTCGAAGCTTGACACGAAACTAAACGAGTCAAACTTGAACATGACACTACTCAGTTCGACTCGGTTCGATTACACCCCCTAGGAATCCCCTCTCTCTCTCCAAGAAAATGAACAAAAAAGGTTGAAGACACCAAAAACAGCAAGTTGTTTCTTATTTCAGTGGTAAACAGTTCATTCACAAGAGAGTAGCAGAAACAGAGTATTGAAATCCTTACAGATTTACACCTTCCAAAGTGAAGATCACATGCAACCCTAAGGAGATTGAGGCCAGTCATAATCAGCATCCACAGCATTCACATCATCATAGAACCACATCCCAATATCCTCCATAGGAACTTCAACTTCCCACAGAATATCTTCCAGCATCTCATCATAGTAATCATCCACGCCGTCCGCGACAAACTCCCACGGCAGATAACCAGAAGAGCTGGAGTTATCAGAGAAATTATCCCAACCATTCATATCATAACAATCCATGACAAGGGGTCCAACAACCTTCAGGTTTGGAAATCTCTTCACAAACTTCTCATCCAAACTCACGTTCCAGCATCCCCGTACGTCTAGCAGCTCGAGCTGCTTGCAGTTTTCGAGAATCTTGACCACGCTTGATGTGTCTACGAGCAAGTAGGCAATCTCGAGATGCTTGAGTCTTGGCATTGTGGCGGCAATAGCTAGGGCTTCGTCGTCTTGGGAAAGCTTGTCGATCACCTCTAATGGATGCATTACCCTTCGTAGCGTTGTCAGAGATTTGCAGTGCTTCCCTACTGCTTCAAGAGCTTCAGCTCCTATTTTGGTGCAGTAACTCAAATCAAGAGAAGTGATGGTTGATAGCATTGCAGCAGCCTTCTCCATTGCTGAACTACTCACCTTGCTTCTCGGCAGTTGCAGTGTTTGTAGGCATTGAGCACTTGCAAGTTGCAACCAAATGAGTCACAATTTTGAAACAACAAACATATTGATGACAAAGATTTAAGACATGTGTTAGCAAAAGCAATGCAAATTCTCAAGTCTAAATAGAGATTCCAAAAACATCACCACAACTATATACTTACTGATTTGCAATGAAGAGAAGGCTTTGGTCAGAGGCAAGACCGGAGACGCTGAGCTTCCGGAGTGAGCCACAGCTTCTTGAAACCAGCAGCTGAAGCATTCGCTCAACAATCTCGGGTTTGCAGTTCCTGCTCCATTCCACAATGTCTATCTCTTGCCAACAATATGGCCCGGACACCGCTCTTCCCCAAGACTTGCAAACTCTAGGCACCACAGTTAGAACCTCAACTAGTGAAAGATTCTTGAATATCAGTCCAAGTGCATCTGGTATCAGTTCATCCCATTTTCGAACATCGCGCCCCTCCTCCATTGATCTCAACCTCTATACCCTGCCAATGAGAGGGAATGCTGTGTACCAAGACAGTTAATATACAAACAAGTATCAATCTCAATCAAAAATGCTTATATTTTTCTTCATTTTGAGAAATTCAACAAGATATCTTACACCAACGCTTTTTCTTAACTCAATTGATGGAGGAATCTCCACCCGTTGGCAATGACCACGATATGAGATAGCCCATGACTAAATGCAGGTGATGAAACACTAAATACACCATAAATGTGACCAAATACGCAATAAATGAAGCTAATTAAGGCAAGAGTTAACGCATATTCAATAGGTAAACGAAACAGAAGAGATTATCTAGATTAAACAAGAGCATATCCGAAACAGAAATTCTAGCTAAAACAACCTCAAATCTTCAGAAACATATCTAATTAGCCATAGCGAGGTATCCAAAAACTTATCCGACAATTTACAGAAGAAATGAAAAAGGAAAAAACGCAAATCTTGACAAGCTTTGTATCAACACAAGTCGATGGCAGGAACAATTAACGAAATTTAACACAAAAAAAAAAAAAAAGCAAATTCATTTCGCTCGAAAGCAGTCAGCAAAGGAGCAAATCGAGAGGGCAGAATTACCGAATCTTTTCTGGTAATCTGGATCTTTGGAATCACACGGCTTATCCCTTCAAGCTGAAGATGAGAGAAAGAGAGATTGCGGAGAGCAACAGAAAAAATAAAATTAAAAAAATTAAAAAAAATAAAAAAAAAAATAAAAAAGCAAAATGCCAAAGATTTTTATGTGTAAGCGTTGCTAACTGACGAAAGCTAACCGAGATTCTCTATTTTCTACTTTTATATATAATTTTTGCACTCACCACTTATAATGTCAAAATATAGTAAATTTATTTATTTTTCAGTTTTTCAAGATTTACTTTAACTTTATTTATGATTACTCAATATGTAGTCAAATTTGATCTATTTCTAAAAAAATATTTAATATTTAAATAAATTTTTAGCGTTATTTTTATTTAAAATATTAATTAAATTCTTATTTTTTAATATTATATTTAATATTCTCATTTTTCAAAATTACTTAGAGAACAATTCTAAATTTTAGAGAAAAATAATATCAAATATATATACATTGGACCATATAATTGAAATATTTTAAAATAGTAACCCTGACAAAATAATTGAAACAGAAGGAATATATATAAGTATTACTCCCTCCGTCCACATTTAACCGAACACGATAACCAATGTATGTGAGTGGTAGTGAGATGAATATTTTATTGATGAGTGTGAAAAGATTGCTATTTTAGGAAAAATGGACTAATATTGTGAGACATACAAAAAAGAAAATGTGGACAATTTACTCGGGATATAGGGAATAGTGCATACAATGAATTAAAAAATTGATGAAAATGTGATATTTTGTGAAAAGTGACACGTGTCATTTGATTGTTGTATTGTATTAATATGTATATATATATAAAAGAAAAAATAAAAGTCGAATTGAAATTTGTTGTGTTTTGGGTAAATGAGTATAGTTCGCTTATTTTTTATTTTTATAGGATGGATATATTTTGAGATCAATTTTTTATTATTATTTTAATTGTTAAATTATTTAGAGCTGTATGTGGGTTGTTCTTATAAATTGGGGTTTGAATACAATTGTAAAGTATTATTCTATTAAAAGAAGATGAATAAGATAAAAATTAGTATGAAATGGATTTATAACTTTTTTTAAAAAAATGGATTTCAACTTATTTATTTCAAATACACGGATCTGAATTTTAGGATAGGACAAAAATTTCAGCGAAAACAATAAATGGTATATTTTGTTTTAGTAAATTATGCATTTAGTTTTATTAATTATTTTTTTAGTTGTATTTGCTTTATTTCATAAACAATATATTTCTTTAATGTAAATAATGTAATCTCCATATAATATACATGAACTACCTAAATGATGCATTTTTTCTAATTTGAATAATGTATATTTATTCATTACATGATGTATTTAGTCTTTACAGATTAAATAAAGATTAAATACATCATATTTTATAACTGGGTTTTTAATTTATAAATAATGTATTCTTTTACTATAGATGTTTTAATTTTTGTAAATGGTGTATTCTTTCATTGACGATCAAATACATCAGTAAATTAATGATATATTTGGTATTTATTTAATAAATTATATATTTTCATTCAGTAAATAATATAGATCTTATTAGATTTGTATCATACATTTTTTTGTAAGAGATGTTCTCTCCTAATTAAGACTATCTTATAAGAATAAGTTATTTTTTTTAAATAAAAATATATTTATTTAAATTCATAATATTTAAATATTTTTAAAAAAACTCGAACTCATAATTTTTTAATCATAGATAAGATATTTTCACTAAAAATAAAAAAAAATTTAATGCGTGCCATGCAAGTACCAATCTCAATTTACCACTTAGTCTTAATTGCACGAGACTTTTCAATTGTATAATTGATTTTTATTACATATATTTTATTCTAAGTAGTCGTATACAACTACGATATTATAGAGTGACGAATGTAGAATTTCATGGTAGTGGAGATTTTATCAAAGTTGAAGAATTTGTTAGACCTTTTTTAAATGTTATGATAAAAGTAAGGGTGAATATTATATTTAAAATTACTTTTGCAGAATACATTTAAAAGATTTGGAATTCTCAATCCCAATCTTGAATTTCAAATCATTTTTATTTGTGTTAATTTTAACTTTTCAAATTTTATATTATCTTAAATTTTATAAAAGTTGATTAAAAGATAAAATGCACAATTGGTTGCAATATTTCTGGATTAAAAAATTCAATATTTGAGATCCTAAATTGATAAATCCTTTTTTTTTAGAAGTTCAATATTACACCAACAAATGAATGAACAATTACAAAAAAATAAAAATAAATAAATAAATGGAATAAATAAACAAGCTAGAGACAAGTGTGCATGATCCCAGCAAGAATAATGTAAACAAAAACATTATTACATGGGATCCTGCACATGAAGGAGCTTATAGTTTTCCTAAATCTTCTCACCAATATTATTGTCCAAATTCCAAAACTCAAATCTTTCACAAAATTCCAACTGCTGGTGCTTCTCTCTCTTTCCTCCAACTCATTCCCATTTTTATTCTTGCCTTCATAATCATGATCGTGTATGTGTTTGCTTTCTTCTTCTTCTTCTTCTAGTACTTCAGCTAATAGATATGGAGGTACCTCCAACTCCATCCTCTCCCATTCTTCCAAATCGAAGCCGACATCGAGATAGTCGGCTCCGGACATTGCTAGAGCTTCTAGTGAAACAGCTGCCATGGAGAAGGGCTTTTCCAATGAGTTTGTTTATAAATGTTGAAAACCAATTAAGTATATATAACCTTGTATTCGTATGTGTGTGTGTGTGTTTCCAATGAGTTTGTTTATGTTGAAGACGAATTATATATAACCTTGCATGTATGTATATATATATATATATGTATATATGTTGGTGGTGGTGGGGGGTGGGGGCCGGGGGGGGGGGGGGGCATGACTTGAAATATATGAAACTTGTTGCAATGTTATACCAACTTTGAATTGAATTATAAAATTTTTAGCAAAACATTCCCGTGAACTTAATTTGGAATGCCTACTTTCTAATTTAATGTAATATATTTCAGCAAAATATAGGTCTGCATATGCTTTGATGAGAATTAATTATATTTTTTTATGTGATCCATATTATTTAATATTTGAAATCGAATTAATCGTTGTTTTGATTGGGTTTGAGCTCTTTTCTTTTTTTTTTTTTTTTTAAAATATGATCAAGGGATATATATATATATACAGAAATATGCTGCCCACCTTATGGTGAGTTTTCGTGAGCTACAACATATATTTTTATGTTTTTTTAATAAAATTTTATTTTGTTAATCATTTATTTTTTATAATTTTAATTTATTATAATTTTAATTAACTTTATAAATTCAACCGTAGGGTTCATACACCCAATTAGGGTATAATATATTCTTGTAGCTCACGAAAGCTCACCATAAGGTGGGCAGCATATCATTACTATATATATATATATATATATATATATATATGATAAGAGGAAAACTTCTGGAAAAGAATATTGTAATTTTCTTAATTAATATTAGAGGTATAAGATGATGTAAACAGTTCATAGTGCTAAAAAGTAAAGATGGTAGATGATTTTGAGCACGTGTATCATATGTTGGATTAGTTTTCTTACAATATTATATTATTGGCAGGGGCGGACCCTAGACCGAATTTTTTTCGTTTTTGTAGTATCATGCATGATCCGTTTTTTTATGGTATAGTCTCCCTCTTATAGAAAAAAAAATTGATGAAAATAAGGAAAAATATGATATAAAAAAATTAAAGTTAAGGTGAAGGCGAAAAAAAAAATTCCAGCCCCCTCGAAAAAAAATTCTAGATCCGCTCCTGATTATGGTGATGAAAGTAGGATTCTTGGGACTTGCTGTAGTAGACATGTAATATCTGTGCACTAATTGGCCAACTTGCTTATCCTAATTAAGAATTCCACAGTCAAAAACTTGAAAATATATCAAACGGTTGGGAGATAGAGAAGATGTACATGCATGTGAACTTGGAGACTATTACTCCCTCCGTCCCGGCTCTTTAGTTCCATTTTAATTCGGTACAGTAATTAATATTTATTAGTATAGTGAAATTAATATTTTATTGATATGAAAGAATTTTTTATTTTTTTTAAAGAATAAAACTAATCTAACGGAACAGACGAAAATAGAAAATAAAAATAATGAGTGAGGACGGATGGAGTATTAATTTGTCACATCCTTCCACAAAGAAATGAAGTTAACATGAGGCTAATATTCATTTAATTCTGTAATCATTTATTTTGCTAAAATATCTTCACAATCAAATGTACAAATGGGACCTGGAAACCCCCCCCCCAAAAAAAAAAAAGGCAACCTCAGACGTAATTCATATAATAAAATATGTATAGTTAAACAGTATCTCAAATTCTTGGATGCATGCATATATATAATAGATTCAAACAGAGGCGGATCTATGTAGAGGCTGGGGGGGGGTCCGAATTTTTTTTCATTTTCTAGTATCATGATCCGGTTTTTTTAGTATCATGATCCCGTTTTTTATGGTATAACCCCCCTCTTATAGAAAAAAAAAATAGATTAAAATAAGGAAAAAGATGATATAAAATGATTGAAGTTAAGGTGAAGGCGAAAAAAAAATTTCAACCCCCCTCGACAAAAATTTCTGGATCCGCCACTGGATTCAAAGGAATGTCTCAGGTTAAGCACGCCTAAACGGTTTAGGCGAGTTTTATTTATTAATTCAAGCCAAACTTATTTAATATATCCTAATTAGAGATTAATAAACCCTATTTAAGATGGATAAACTCATTTAAGTATGGATAAAACCCGTCTAAACTGTTTAGGCGTGCTTAACGCAAGCAATTGCCTATATTTAAAATCGAAATATTTCGATTGTAGTTGTATATGAGTATAACTCAATACTTTAGCAGAAAAATAAGGTAATATGATTCCCAAAGCAATTCTTGGTAAAGTAGCTATGCAAAAAGAGTTGACTTTGCTGCAGCAAGATTTCTTGGGGGTTAAAAATGGATATGTGGCGAGTTGTAACAAAAAATTGGGAATTTTCAACTTTTTTTTCTTTTTTGGGAAAAGAGGCATCTAGTTTTCATACATATTTAATAAAGTATTTAATTAAGAGGTCGTGAATTTAAAAAATTTTAAATTATTAAATTTATTTATTTTTAAAAATATACGTACAATGGTAAAAATATATTGTGTGTAATTAAAAAATTTATCGAAATATCTAAGTATATAAATTTAAATAAATATATTTTCAATTAAAAAGATTGCTCCTATATTTTGAAACAAATGAATCACACTTATTACAAAAAAAGATTTCAATCTCTCTATCCCAATTATTTGATCATGTTATTTTTTAAAATGTCCCATTTATCTGATCTCATATCCAAATTTAGTATTGATTTTACATTAGTTTACAAATCTATCCAATTCTATCTTTATTTAAATCATTAATTAAATTTCATTTTATAATATTATATTTAATATTCTTATTTTCCAAAATTATTGAATATAATTGTAAATTATTAGAGAAAAAAAACATTAAATATAAAATTAAACCATATATTTGAAACACCATGACCAAATAATTAGAATGGAGGAAATACTAAATAAGGATAATTCAAAAAATTTGTTCGAATATTTAATATTTATAATAATTTTTTATAAAATAAAACTTGACCAAATAATTGGGACGGAGAAAGTACAAAAACTCAAAATCATTGTTGTCTTGATAACAAATAGAGTAAAACATGAGTTTATGAACAACAATATCACTACTAGTTGAAACACTATACCAAGTTGAGATGTATCATATATTCTTTCAAACTAATACCAACTCTATCAGTAAACACTTTTCTATCCTTGACAAACTGTACGATTAAATCGATTAGTAGGTCAAATATACATGTAAAGCCAAGCCAAGCAAACTAATCACACAATTTACACCAAGGTGGGTAGAAATTTTACATGAATATATTGGTGGCTTCAGTTATGCTATTGGCATGTAGCTATCATCTTCCAGCAATGCTTCAATGTCAATTAGATCTTCATCGAAATCAATATCCGCATTGTTCAACATCATTTCTTGTGCAGCCTGCACAGGATAACAAAGATGATCAAGACAACATTTCACATCCATGGCATAGCTGAAAGAAGATAAATATGCATCATATTTATATAAAGCTTAATTGCTTTATAAATCATGCTTAATTCAATTAAACATGATTTATAAAGTAATTAAGCACGAACGAAAATTATGCTTCAATTTTTTATTCTTTAATCTCAACCATTAATGCTACAATCCAATGACTAAGATTCATTCTTATTTAACACAAACTTTAATTTTAGCACTTAATTACAACTCTCTCTCTCTCTCTCTCTACATATATATATATAGGGAGTGAATCACATACTAAAAATTAGTTTGTGCTAAATATGAATGAATCTACACCATTCATCTAAAAAAAATCAATGGTTGAGATTAAGACATTTTCACAGATTTTATGTTTTTTTGCTTTATAAATCATGTTTAATCGAATTAAGCACAATTTATAATGCAATTAAACACGAACGAAAATTATGCTTAATTTTTTAATTTTTATGTTTTAATCTCAATCATTGATGCTAGCAATCCAATGGCTGAAATTCATTCCTATTTAGCACAAACTTTAATTTTAGCACTTGAGTGGAGATCTCTCTCTCTCTATATATATATATATATATATATATATATATATCACTATTGCCTTTCTATAGATACAGATATTTGCTTATAAGCCTTATAGTGGGCTGGGGAAGTAGGAAATCAAGAAAAATGGATAACTCGATGGAAACTCCTTGTCTTCGATTAGCCCAAGCTATAAAATGGCAGATGGTCCAGAATTAGAGAAGTCTTTTAAAAATGGTCATTGGCCAATGCAGTATCAGAATAATTGGCCAAGAATATACACAGATTTGAATGATATATCAGACGTCTACCATGTAATGGAGGTTTTTAATTTTAATTAGTTCCATCTAGTCTCTACATCCAGATTCCAGAATAATGTAGATAATGCAGTAAAAGATGAATAACATAAGTGTGTGTACCTTTTTTTCCTGCATTTCCGAGACAACGTTAAGTAGCCTGCGATATTGATCCCGGGCTTCTGGGTACTGAACCATTGATTTCACCCTTGCAAGGGCCTTCTGCAGTCTCTCCTCTGACTGTTTCCTACCCTCTTTTAGGAAATCATAGTCATCTTCTTTTGTTTCTGTTTCAATCATGCTACTGCTGGAAGTTTGTGCTTCAGGCCTGAATCCACTCAATCCTCTTCCTTTCCGTCGCCACCGCAAAATGACCTTATCCAAAATCCCGACCGACCAGATTATCTTTTTATAGTTCTTTCTCACCTGGTGTCCTCTCACATGAGCCTTTTGTAAGAGAGACAAAGGTTAGAATTTCAGCATTAAACAATTAGAGAAAAAGTTGCGAGAAATAAAATAGTATGCAATGATCAAAAGCTGAAACATTTGCTTAGACTCTACCTGGATTTTAATTATCTGCCGCCTTATAAGCAGGAAGTCTTTTCTACCTTTCCAACTGCGGAATTTATTTTGTATCCGAACTGCAGCGGCATGAACTGGTTCATCATGTTGTCCTGCCTTCTTGGTCTTTAGAGCTAAAAGTGAAAGAGCGCGTTCATCTGATATTCCACATTCACTATCACCATACTCCTTCAACTGCTTTCTTTGAAATGACTGCACTCGGAAAACTTGATGAATGCGAGCTGCGGCTTGTGTTGCGTTACGCACAGCAGCTAAAGAGTCCTTCATTGAGAGCCCATGGGGAAAATCACCAGCACCAATTGGAGTTGCCATCCTCTCAGAAATTGTTTCCACCGCTTTCTCTCTACAATCACTTTGCTCGGAATCTTTCAAGTCGAGTGATGATAGGTGGGAGCTCAAGGAGGACTCTGCAAGATAACCAGCAATACCTTTGTGTCCATTGCAGGCAGCAAGGTCTGCAGGAGTTTCTCCACTAGGCTTCATAGGAGTTGGGTCTGTCACTGCTCCAGGTGATGCACCGATGGATATGAGAAAGGCCACTGTGCGCTCTCTGAGATTGAAGATTACCAAAGAAATTAAAGATTCTTTAGAACCTCAAATGATTTAGCAAAAGGAAAAACTGATATATTGATGTGTAATAATTGAAGACATTCTTAGTACATGCAAAAACTGCATTCTAAGTAAGTAGAATGTATGCATTCCACAGAAGAACAAAAAAGTTGCATAAGCAGCAAAAAGAATGTCAAAAAACAAAACCCAGAACTCCCACCTGCCATAAGATGCTGCCCAGTGAAGCGCAGTCCACCCATTTACATCTCTAAAATTGACACTGACTCCAGCAGCTATTGTGGGCAGTATAGCCCAGTCATAACCTAGAGCAGCCGCAAAATGCAGAACACCAAGGCCTTCATCATCTAGTACATTAGGGCCTTTCCCACCTTCAGCAATCTTTTGGAGAAGCCAATTATACAACTTCTCCTTTAAAAGCTTTTGTAGTAGCTGGTCATCCTGGTCCTTTACCTTATCAGATGAGAGCTCAACCTTCTTAGTCACGCTCAACATTTCTTCCCACTCAGTGTCGTCTTTCAGCAAGGCACTGATTTTACTATATAACTGAGAGGTTTCCTCATCCATGCTTTGGGCAGAGATATGTGGAGTGCCTGATCCAAGAGACAGCAGCTTCCCAAATCTCATGCGAAGGCGAGTTTCATCAGAGTCCATATCTTCAATAGAACTAGCCCGGAATTCAAATTCTCGCACTTCACTGCATGCTAACCTATTGGAACATGTGATATAGAAGGGAACCCTTCCAGGTTCATGTGAAGGAGTAAGGCATCGAAGAACACCATCTCCTACAACTTCTGCAGGAACTTCAAGTTCACCAAACATGCAAGCCCATTTATAATCCGCCACCTCTCGGCTCCTCAGAAATCTCCCCATAACAAGTACCTGATCACGACACAGAAAAATATATGTTACTCTATCCTCTGGTATAAAGAGATCTGCTAGAAAAAACAGTAATATTATAATTTGAGAAATCTAGAAGACCCAAATTGATGTACCTTAATTTCTGACCCAGAATATGCCCAATTCGGAGAGAAGTCTACAATGCTAAACAGCTGGTCTTGAGAAAGTGAGGGCCCAAGAAAATAGTTGTCTGATGGAACTTGAGTGGAGATACCAGAATCATTTACATCTCCACCACCAACAGTCTCCCAATAAACCCCAGAATCAGGCTGCATGGATGACTCAGTAACATCATCAAGTTCTTTACTAATCCAACGGTCAAAGCTATCGAGCTTTTTCAGACCTTCTCGCATAACACCATCTAATAGAGGCTTTCTTATTGCTGGATTATTGGCTTTGTCCCCTGCATTCAAGTTTCCATCAAGTTCTGATCTAAGAGAACTTCCACCAGAACCTAAAGCTTGAAGTTGAAGATCATTTTCCAAAGATTGTCTGTTTTGATAAGTAAGGTATGTGTTATGGAGCCCCATTGAGTCAGACAGTTCCACTTGATTAGCATCATTCAGTTTGGTAGCAAGATCATACAACAGAGGTTGTCTCAGGGGTGGGTGATTGAGGATCTGCCCTAGATTCAGGTTACCATCTGACTTCTGATTAATGGACCATTTTGGTGCATGCAATGAACCATGATCTGGAGCCTGCAATTCAGAATCACAAAGCATGATGGATATTGTTCACAGCGAGCTTGATGAGCTATTAGACATACTGTAAAATAATTAATAACTTCAATCCTGAGAGGGCACATAAATCACAAATCTCAGCTGCAACTATTTCTTTTCAAATATCACAGTTGCATCAGCATTCTCATGATAACTATGATTGAAGTTGAATGCTTCGAATGCTGACACAAAAATAGAGGAAATATAGATGTTTAGGTAAAACCAGAGATAGCATATCTAACATATGGAAGAACTGTATAACTAGCTTTCATGACATTTATAGTCATATGAGCATATCCAGGGTGGTTGGTATATCCCCATTTTGAACAAACTTTTACAGTAGAACACACACTTTTCCATAGCATTACTCGAAATTTATAAGTTATAAAGCACATGTAAGAGTCCCAGAAACAAAGCAAGACCTATAAAACTAAGAAAGTTCAAGCTGATAATTCCAATGATTGAAGTAGCTAGAAAATGACATCCAAAGCTCCAGGAAAGTTCCATAACTTACAATCAAATAAAAACACATAAATAAGATATAAAGGTGAAACACTACTAAAGCTGCCACAGTATTTGAATAATTTCCATTTTAAAATAATATCATCATCCATGAATAGGTATCTGCTATGTTTCTCACCTCCACACCAAACACCTAACAAAACACACTAATACTATTACAAACATAACATACCTGCAACTCTCCCAAACCATCAGAATGATTTCCGAACTCTTGCTTCTTCCTGAATGCACCAGAGAAAACATGATCGAGCAGTTCATTATCCTGAATCATGCTCATTGCACCGGATTGGATGGAAGGAGGAGATAGCTCAAAATCTACAGATTGATAACTAGCACTCCTGCTTTCAGCAACATTTCCCCAATTTGTAAACTCAATGTCTTGCTGCAACTCATTCGTCAAACCACTATCCACTGGACTTCTATTTTCTTCTCCTTGTGTGATGGGTCCAAAACTCATTCCAGGAATACCTGAAGATTGTCCCAGATAGTTGCCTGTTGGTAGAAGTTAAATGTAACTTAAACATTTTAAGGTAAAACTCAACTAATTATTTGACAATAATATGATACGAGTAAACCATTATAGCCATGACTGCTCAAACCACCTGCCCAGCTGAGTGACTTTACTAATGTATGGAAGAACTAAAGCAAATATAGAATAAACAACAGGAAATTATATTATTACCTGATATAGGAATTGGATGGTAAGGAGTAGGACCAGTGTCAGTTGTTTGTATTGCAGGGGATTGTAAATCATGAATAGAGAGGAATCCAGGACTTGCTTGGTGCCTGTATGCTGCAATAAAAAACCTTCTATCATGATTTTGAAGAACACAGCTCTATAGTAGCTTCCAAATTTAAAAAATAGAATAAGAAAGTTATCATTCAATTCTTCAACATCAGTTAAAAAATGACAAATATCCACACCTGATTCAGCATCTTCAAAATCTGATGCTAGAGTACTGTTAAGGCTAGTTGTATCAGTGATTGGTGATGCTCTTTGATAATCATATGATTGAAATCTAGAAGCTCCTGAACTGTCAGCATCAGAATTAGATACACATTCGTTTTGCCGACTAGATGCAATACTGTCACCATCCCTACTGCGATTGAGATGTGTCCTGTTCCCCTGTGAAAAAACACATGTCAGCAATTCCTAGAAAAACAGTAAAATATGAGTACTGAATAGTAGATAAAGTAACATTTAATAGAGAAATAGAAATTCCAATTATCAGACCATAGTTGGCTTTGTTACATAAACAAAAGATTGTGTTGGATAAGAGATGACGTATCTGAGACTTAGGTTTGCCAAGTAATTTACTTACAAACTTACTTGCATTGTAAAAACTGTGATAAGTTAACCTCAAGATGTCTAAGAGAGTTCAAGAATACGAAAGGAGTTTTTATTACCTTTACCTCCCGGTAGTGGACGAGAACTATGTGAGACATTTCCCTGGAGCAGAAATCAACCACACAAGTAAACGAAAGTAAAAAAAAATTAAACTACTAAACCTTTCACATGTCAAACTTATAATTTGCTAAAGGACCCCCAAATCACAATTTATTTATAAATGTAAGAGATATATTAAAGCAAAGGAACCAAGTACTTCATCATAACAATTTAAAATGGACATGCAACATCCTTAATATAGGTTACTTTTTTTGTCAGAACAGCAAAAAAGTAGGCATATTCTGTAAACCATACTCTTCAAGCAGCCAGTAGCTACGCCTCTGGAAATTTTCGTTTTCTTCGCCATGAGCATAATAGCAATGCAGTACGTCAACACTTCCAGCCTGAAATATATTCACACCTAAATATGTCATGTTAGGTGATAATTACAGCTTTGACGCACATTGACATCCAATAAAGAACAAGTTTTTATTGTTTTAAATACTGTTTTGAATGCCTAGCTAAGACCTCAGATGATTTCAAGAACGCCTTGAGAACTTCAAAGGGGCTGCCCTAGACCTTTAATAGCTAAATGCATGCCCATAAAACTTCTACAAGTGACTTACCTTGAGCCTTTCATGAGCTTCCTTCACTGTTTTTCCATCCTTCTTCTTCCTCCAGTTATGACCATCTTTTCTAAAATACCTTAGCACCTTACGGTCAAAAAGAAATAGAGAACCATCTACGAAAGACATAAGAACCATATAAATAAGTGAAGCTAGATGAAACTGGTAATAATCAGGTTATAAAGCCCCACCCCGCAATCCCCACCCCAAAAAATGAGTTAACCATACACATTTTAGCTTGATTGACTAATAGTCTAATCAAGCGCATCCTGTTAAAAATGTGATAATAATAACTCATACTTGGGGGTCTATTGGGAGGCTCTGGCGCAATATGGAACTTCTTGTAATTCTGAAGAATTTCACAAATTTCAGCAGGCCGCAACCAGCGATGTTGTGCTTCATGAAGTATCTGATCAAGATCTGCAAAGTGAAAAAAACTCACTCCTTGGATCCAAAAATGTAAGTAAATTCATTATGAATGAAAATTGTAGACATCACGAGGAAAGGAAACTGATGCAGTGGTGCAGTGGACAAGGAGTGCATGGCTACATATCTAACTATTTTACCAGCACGTTTTATATCATGATAGTACAATGATGCAAACAACGGAGAAGCATATAAAATCATTTTTCAGACAATTTTTAATGGAGCAACCTTTTCATATACTCTAATTGGTTCATCACTGAAGATGCACATTCATAGCTTTTTCTACAGTCCACCCTCTTCCTCTCACTCTCCAAAATGTCAATTCACACAATTCACACCATATACCTACCCAATAGTCCCCAATTAGGAATGTACAATCGCATACCACTCCAAACATGTTAAGGAAGTACATTCCCCTAATCTCCAACTCCAACCTCAACTTTACAACACACTCAAATAATCAGAAACCACTATTTCAGTAGTAATGCCTTTTATTTTAAGAAAGGGAAACAATGTTACTAACAAACAACAATGGAAAATGAAACTGTCACCTAATTGAGCATTGAGGGCGTAGCGCCGACTCTCCGCCATGATAGCACCAAAGCGAGCTGGTTTCAAACCCTAGCCACTCGTCTCCCGATCGAAATTAACTAAAAAATAGTTCCCCAATTCAAAACAAAAACTACAGTGCTTCAATTAGCTCGCAACAAATTCAACAAGAAATAACGGAAGCTCCGACGAATAAAGGTGAAGCGGATTGAAATCGAGTAAGAAAATGAAATGTAAAAGAAGTAGAGAAACGGTTTGACAGAGTAAAAAAGAGAGAGAGAGAGAGAGAGAGGAAGTAACGAAGAAAATGAGTTGAAAGGAGCCGCCGAAGTGGAATATAGTACAATTTCAAGACAGCGACGCACTGTACACTGAAGGGTACTTTGGTCTTTCACTTTCCCATTTCAGATTTTTTTTTCTTTTTATCCTAAAATAGTAAATGATTATGCACCACTTTATCTATCTAATAATCATTATTTTTTTCCTATTTCATGAACTCGACAAGGCTTCCAAAATTATTTTGGAATTTGACGGTTGAAAGTTACAAAAATAGATATATTCAAGAGATAGTTGTTGTAATTGGTTAGTTGTTGATAAATTATTATCTTCGTATCAATTGTGAAAGTTGAATAATTACTGTTATGACCCAAAAATGAGCAAGCCCATTTTGGAGTCCAATAAGACAAAAAGCCCAAAAAGAAGAAGTATGAAGCAAATAGTTCAAGACAGGAATATTCAGTGAAGACGCTTTCCGAGTTCGAACTCATAATTGACCGAGCTTCTTGTTCGCCGAGCTGCCCTTCAAACAGACTTCTCAACTAAAGAATTACTTCTCATGGATGGATTGGTTCGTTCGAGCTGGGAGCTCGAACCATATACTTGAGGAGGTGCTAATTAAGGCAGCTCAACACAAAGGATGTGGCCATTCGGAACGTCCATTCACCTGAAGAGTTGCATCTATTAGCGAAGGGTTGTTTAGCTCGGTTGGATTCCTATAAATAGGATCCTCATTTATTGTAAAAGATACATGAAAACAAGCAATTAATACAGCATTTAAAGCAATACAAATACTTTCAGCTCTACACTTATAGTTCATTCTCATTCATTTATTGCGCATTTACCATTTCGCAGTACTTCAATTTAGTATTCTTATAAAAAATAATCTCCAAATTATCGAGCAACAACAATTGGCGCTAGAAGGAGGGCTTACTAAGAAAGAAAGATTAAATACAATATGGAAGGTAACAACAGTAACAACAACGAGCAGCTCGGACGTGGAGTGTTCCAGAGCGCAGCTGAGTTCGAGGCCGAACTCAAAAGGCGAGAAGAGAACCTCCGAAACCTCCAAGAGGAAAACCGCCGGATAACCTTGGAGGCCGAGAACCTGAGACGACAGCTAGCTCTGGTAAACAATGATGGCCAGAGCAATGCACAATCCGAGGAGAGAGTTCCTCGGACAGAACGAGAGGAGGCGAGCTCCCGAGCTCCCACGGAACAGGATAGCAGTTGGGCTCCCTCCGATGACAGTAGCTCGGAGGGTAAAATCCGCTTGCTCGAGAAACAGCTCGAGCAGATGCAGAAGTATATGGCCCTAATCCCTGGAGCCCCGGCTCCTCCCACTAATATACCACTCGAAAGTTACGCAGACTCTCCCTTCACTCGAAGGATTTCATCTGTCCAACTTTCATCTCGTTTTACAATGCCAACCATCAAGGCATATGATGGAAAAACCGACCCGGATGAGTTCATCACTTTGTATAAAATAAAGATGCAGACGGCTGTTATTCCCGAACAGCAACGAGAAGCTTGCATGTGTAGAAGCTTCGGAGCATGCATGGAGGGTCCGGCCATGCAATGGTATATGCATTTGAAATCGGGCTCAATATCATCATTCGCCGAGCTGCACGAGTCTTTCGTACAACATTTCTCAAGTAGCAGGAGAGCTCCGCGAAGGTCAGACGACCTCTATTCGGTCGTCCAAAAAGAGAATGAATCCCTTCAAGACTTTTTGAAGAGATTTAATTCGGTAAAAGTAACTATACCTAACTGCCTAGAAGAGACGGCAGTATCGGCGTTCAAGAAGGGGCTTCGCCGAAACTCCGGCCTCTTCTAGAAATTAGTTAAGTATCCTTGCTCGAGCATGGCCGAAGTATTAGCTCGAGCCGAAGCACAAATCCGGCAAGAAATTGAAGAAGAAAATTTCGGCCAGAGAAACAAAAACAAGCAGTCAACCGGCCACATTGACAGGAAGCAAGAAACACAAACGAGCAGTCGATACCAACCCTACCCTGCTCGGGCAGAATCATCCAAATAGGGGATGAAGGTGGTATCGGCAGCCCCCCAAACCGAGCAAAAGATATCTTCCCGAACAACAATTCAGGAGATGTGCAAGATAGGAAACTTGGTCAAGTGGCCAAGAAAAATGCAAGCTCGACCTGAGCTTCGAGATACTTCGCTTTATTGCGAATTTTATCAGGATCACGGTCATCGAACTGATGACTGTCGGGATCTAAAGAGAGAGATAGATCGGCTTCTGGCCGAAGGATTATTAACTTGTCCAAAGACTTCGAACAAAAGAAAAGTCTGGACAAGAAACAAGAAGAACCCCGGGGGAGTTCAAAACAATCGAACTCCAGCAACAGGAGCAAACAGCCAACCTCTCCCCGAGGAACCAAAGCAACCCGAAGTTCAGAGGGTTATCAATGTCCTTACCGGGGGCTCGCCCATAGGAGGTTCTTCCCGAAATGCCGCAAAAAGGCATTGCAGGGAATTAAGAAATCAATCTGTGCATCAGATTGAAACCTCCCCACACGAAATATGCTTTGGAGCCGAGGATGAAGCGGGAGCTCGGCATCCCCACGACGACGCCCTCGTCATTTCGCTGATGATAGCGAATTGTCAAGTCAAGAGAATTCTCGTTGACACCGGGGCGTCCTCCAATGTAATTTTCCTCCGAACCCTCCAAAATATGGGGATCTCGGATAAAAATATTATAGAAAATCCAATCACCTTGGTTGGATTCAGCGGGGAGAAGCTAAACTCCCTCGGCGAAGTCGACCTTCCAGTTTTTGCCGAGGGAGTAAACTTGGCCACACGCTTCCAAGTAGTAGATGCCCCCTCGGCATATAATGTGTTAATCGGTCGACCTTGGATTGATGCAATGAAGGCAGTCCCCTCATCTTATCATCAGATGATCAAATTCCCAACACCATGGGGGGTCCGAGCTATTCGAGGAGACCAATTAACATCAAGGAGCTGCTATGAAGTAACACTTCGGACCGTACATATGATGGAATCCGAACCAGTGGAAAGCAGCTCGGAAGTTAGCATAGACCCCCAAAACACAGCTCGAACAACTTTCGTTGGGGAAAGGTTGTCCGAAAACCAAAACACCGAGCTGCGAGAACTGCTAACTCAAAATCGAACAAACTTTGCATTCTCACACAAAGATATGCCTGGAATTGACCCCTCGGTCATATGTCATCGACTCCGAGTCGACCCGAATCACAGGCCGATAAGACAAAAAAGGAGACGATTTGCTCCGGAAAGAAATGAGGCTATTGCCGAAGAGGTTCGAAACCTATTGAAGGTTGGTTTTATCCGGGAAGTAAAATATCCCGAGTGGCTCGCAAATGTGGTCGTGGTGAAGAAAAAGAATGGGAAGAATCGAGTATGCGTGGATTACACCGACCTAAATAAAGCATGCCCGAAAAATCCTTTCCCACTTCTACACATTGACCGGCTCGTCGATGCGACCGCTGGGTTCGGCATTATGAGCTTCATGGATGCCTTCTCAGGTTATAATCAGATTAAAATGTATCCACCGGACGAGGAGAAAACAGCCTTCATGACTAATCAGGGGATCTACTGTTACAAAGTCATGCCGTTTGGCTTGAAAAACGCGGGGTCGACCTATCAACGACTAATGAACCGGATGTTCGAGCATAAAATTGGCCGAACCATGGAAGTCTATATCGATGACATTCTGGTGAAGTCGAATAATTTCGAGGAATATTTACAACATTTGGCCGAGGTTTTTGAAATTTTGCAAAAATTCAACATGAGGTTGAATCCAGCCAAATGCACGTTCGGAGTCACTTCGGGGAAATTTCTCGGCTACATTGTAAGTCGAAGAGGAATCGAAGCCGACCCAGTGCAGATTCGAGCTATCCAGAATATCCAACCTCCTAAAAGTGTTAAAGATATACAGAGGATGGTCGGAAAACTTGAAGCAGTGAGTAGATTTATAGCAAGATACTCCGATAGAACCAGCTCGTTCTTTTCTCTCCTTAAAAAATCAAAGAAGTTCGAATGGACGAGAGAATGTGACGATGCGCTCATCTTGCTAAAACAATATCTCACAACCCCACCGGTGATGAATAAAGCCGAACCCAATGAGGAGTTATAACTGTATATGGCTGTTTCGGAGAAAGCCGTCAGTGCGGTATTAATTCGAGAAGTGGACGAAAATCAACATCCAATCTACTATGTAAGCCGAACTCTATTAGATACGGAGACAAGATATTCGGCCCTGAAAAGCTCGTCTTGGCACTTGTAATGGCCTCAAGGAAGTTAAGGCCCTACTTCGAATCACATCCAATTAAAGTGGTATCTTCATTTCCTGTCAGGCACGTTCTATCCAAACCTGATCTATCGGGGCGAATGATGAAGTGGGCAATCGAGCTCGGGGGCTATGGCCTCAAGTTCGAGCCACGAAGTACCATCAAGTCACAAATTTTGGCAGACTTCATTGCGGATTACACTCCCGAACTCCAACTAATTGCCGAAGTCGAGCTCGGTCCGATATCAGAGAGTTTAGAATTCCGGACCCTATGCATTGACGGCTCCAGTAATTCTAGGGGGAGTGGAGCAGGGATATTACTCGTATCCCCTGAAAGATGGGTAATTGAAAGAGCTATCCATTTTGAATTCCGAACTACAAACAATAAAGCCGAATACGAGGCACTCATCGCCGGTCTTCAACTGGCCCTCGATCTAAAAGTAAAGAGGCTGAAGATCAAATCGGACTTACAGTTGGTGGTAAATCAAGTCCGAGGTGAATTCCAAGCAAGGGATGCCAGAATGCAAGCCTACCACGAGACGGCTAAAGGACTCGAGTCAAAGTTCGAGGAAGTAGAGGTCTCCCACATACCTCGGGAAGAAAATTCACATGCAGATGCTCTAGCTAACCTAGCGACAACTGTAGGTTACAGAGGGAATCGAGCTATCCCATTAACCGTGGCACTTTGGCCAGCGACTCGAGACAGGGAGTACGAACCAATGGAAATTTGTCCAATTAACAATGAACAAAATTCATGGATGAATCCAATTGTGGAATATCTAACTTCCGGAGCTCTACCACAATCTAAGACCGAGGCCACTCGGTTAGCTCGAAAAGCGGCTCGATTCACCCTAATAGATCAACAACTCTACCGAAGATCTTTCCAAGGACCTCTACTAAAATGCGTATCTGAAGAGGATAGTATTCCTATTTTAGCCGAGGTACATTCCGGTAGCTGCGGGAATCACTCAGGGTCTAGAAGCTTAACCCACAAAACTATAACGGCAGGATTCTATTGGCCCACACTCAGAAAAGATGCCGAGGAAATAGTTCGGAAATGTGATAGTTGCCAAAGATTTGCAAATTCAACACATTTATATGCCGAGCCACTCCACTCGAACACTCCAGTATGGCCATTCTGTCGATGGGGAATTGACATTGTGGGAAAACTACCTAAAGCTCCAGGGCAAAAAGAATATCTCGTGGTGGCCACCGACTCATTCACTAAATGGGTCGAGGCCGAGCCATTATCGAGAGAACGAGATACTGAAATGATCAACTTCGTGTGGAAAAATATAATATGTCGTTTTGGATTACCTCGGGAAATAATCACAGATAATGGACGACAGTTCACAAGCAAAAAATTCAAGGAATATTGCGAAACCCTTGGAGCTCGTCTATTATTTTCTACACCGAGGTACCCGGAGGCAAATGGACTGGCTGAATCTTCTAACAAGACCATCATCAACATCTTGAAAAGAAAGCTAACAGCCAGAAATCAGCATGGGTCGAGGAGCTCCCAGCAGTCTTATGGGCATATCAAACTACATTCAAGACGGCTACAGGCGAGACTCCATTTTCATTGGCATATGGGGTCGATGCAGTATCACCAGTCGAGGTTATTCAGAGAAGCCCACGAGTCGAGCTGTTTGACGAAGAGCAGAATTAAAAGAAGCTCTTCGAATCTTTGGAATTGTTAGACGAGCAAAGAATGGAGGCATCTAGCCGAATGATAAAGAACCAAAGAAGAGAGGAAAGATTCTATAATAAATCAGTTCGACTAAGAGCATTCCGAGTAGGAGATTGGGTTTTAAGACAAGTCTTCCAAAATACACAAGAGCTCAATTCAGGAAAACTTGGGCCGAACTGGGAAGGACCTTATATAGTCAGCTCGATCGTTGGGAATGGAGCCTATCGACTAAAAACTGCCGAAGGAAAAGATATTCCTAATGCATGGAACGTCAAATACTTGAAAAAGTATTACTTCTGAAGGACTTCGAAGGAGTAGCTCGAATTCGAAAAAATATTCTAGCAAAGATCGTATTTTGTATTACTAGTTCGAGCTTGTCGAGTTGTAAAATCAATTTGAGTCTTGATTCAATTGATTCGAGCTGCAATACATCAATAAATAAAGTTTATTGTTCTGCAAATTGTCTTATCGAGCTACTCTCAAATTTTATTCTTTTCGAGCTCCTCAAGATTAATTATTTGTTCGAGCTATCAAAATACATAACAACAATTAAGAGAGAAAATGATGTTTCATTAAAAGAAATTGTATCCTTACAAAAAAGAAGAACAGAAGGTTCTACAATAAAAAAATAATAAAAAAAAGAAGGTTGTACAAATTCTGTTCAAAGTCTTAAGTTGGATTGGATCCAGTTTTATCGAGGTCCGGGTTCGGCTGATTATCTGGATTGGCCTGCTCGTCAGGGCGGAGGCTATCTTCCAACTGCTTCGAGAAAGCCTCATCATTTGAATTATCTTCTTCCTCCTTGTCCTCGGAAACAGCTGGGGTTGAATAGATAAACCCCACGTCGAGCTCCGGATGCTGGGTAGAGATGGCAGATCTAAGCTTCCTCCGAATGAGATCTTCCATCATTTTGAATGTTGACGCACCAGCAGGCTTCGAAAGCAGCCGAGTAAAGTTTAAGCCCGCACCCGAATCTCGGACCGAGTCGAGCTCGACCCTGGCCTGATCCAACTCCGACCTCAGTTGGACTTCAACCTCTTTCCTGGCCTGCACCTCGGCCTGGAGGTCCTCGGAGAGTTTGCCGGTGCGGTCCCTAAATTGGGCCAACTCTTCAGCGGCCGACTGTTGGTCCCTGGTCAATTTCTCAACCAAGTCCTGCGAAGCTTTAAGCTCCGCAGTGGCAACCGACAACTCGGTGACAAGATGATCCCTCTCTTTGAGGACCTCGTCCCTATCCTTCTCGGCCTAGATGAGGTCTTTGCGTTCGCCTTGAAGAGTTCGGAAGCATTCATTATAATCTTCCGCCATACCGCAAAGACCCTGATCAGCACATAAATACAAACAGAAGTGAATAAATGGTCGAAGGATATAACCTAATAAATGAACCTCGGATCAGAGGGACTTACCATCAAACACATCTGGGCATTATCAAAATGACGAGCCCGAGCCACGGACTTAGTTGGCCATGGAGGACCCTTGAAAAGCAAGTCGGCAAAAGAGTGGAATGACTCAACTGCTTTCAACCGAGCCTCTTTGTAAGCCGAGGTCTCCAGCTCGGTCTCGGTCTCCTTCCCCGGCCGATGCACCAGAGTTGTCTCGCCCTCTCCAGCGGTTAGATCATAAATATCTTTCTCGGCTGGGACAACATTTTGTTTGTCCTTCTTTGTTCGCTGGATGAGAGGATGATCCTCTGGGATCTCGGTAGATTCCTCACCCCTTCCTCTCTTTCGAGTATCTTGCCCAGGGGGAGTAGTCTTGGCACCAGATGGGCCATCGCCCGAAGTATGCACCTTGACTATGGCCGAGCTCGGGCCTTGTCCTTTGGGGACTTGAGTCTTCTTCTTCCTCCCTTTCTTCTTATTTTGTTGCTCTTCTTGGAATTTAATCAGCTCCTCGGGAGTAAGGCGTTCCATTGGATCGTCTATGCCTTCGATACTCAAAGTTCGGTATTGACGAAGGGTTTTAAAATCCCGAACCGGATGGTTGAAAGCTTTCTGAATTCGGTTCGAACAATACTCCGGGATATTCTCTCGTTTATGCCCTGCAAACATTAAAGCAGAGGAGTAATGAGTAATAAGGAACAAAATTCGAGCTCGAGGAAAGCATACAACACTTACTATTTGGAGTACGGAGCACCCCACTCAGCCCGGGAAAATCACTGGGAATTTGGACGAAGAAGAATTCTTGGATCCACTTTTTTGAATTCGACTTCGTCCCCGTAATCATGGGAGATTGGTGATGTGAACGCTTTGAAAAGTAGTAATACGACTCTCCTTTCATCGAGATTAAGTTATACAAGTCATTCCATTCAGTTAGAGTCGGCTCCTCCAACCCAGCATCTCGGAAAAGAAGATATGTACCGAGCATGTGGCACCATGCAATGGGGGAGAGCTGAATGGGGGCCAAGTTGTAGTATTCTAAAATATTTACAAAAAATGGATGAAGAGGAAGACGAATACCGAACTCGAAGAATCGAGCTGAAAAAGCCATGAAGCCAAGTGGCGGACGATGGGCTCGTTGGTCGGAATCGGGGGCTATTGAGTTTAACCTATTTGACTACCCATGAAGGGCGAAGAGCCCATCAAGTTTTACACGGTCGAGGTCCGATGGAATTAATTTCAGACTAGCTACAATATCTCGGTCATATAATGGGGGGAAAACACCCAGGGATAAACCAGAAGAATGTTCTAAGGAAAGGTCAAAAGAAGAATGTCGATCTTCGACCTCGACATTTACAAGAGCATTTTCTATCCTATTCAAAGGTTCGGGGGATTCGACATTCAGTTCGGTTTCAGTTTCAATGTCAGGATTCTCCGCAAAAATATCCTCAAGTAACCTACTGCTAACCTCGGATTCAGAACTGTAAGACGAGCTACTACTGCTATTACTCGAGCTATTGCTAGAACTCATTTTTTATAAAAATAAAAGGAGAAGTTCGAAGTTTATAGTTATATACTAACCCAGAGGTCGAGCAGTGAAAAGTTCGGCTGAAGTTCTGTTCCGAGGTGAATTTACGAGGTGCGAGAGGTAAAAGTAAAAACTGAAAATGAAGGAACTCAAGCTATTTATAGAGAAATTACTCTAGAAATCCGTGCACGACCTTCGAACTCCGCCAATAGACATTTGACACCTGTCAAAAATTCAAAATTTAAAAATTTATCCGATCCCGCCTCGGGGGAGCTCAACCGTTTTAAGGCGGTAAAAAATATGTAATTCGAGCTAAATATGTTCGAATTCAAAGAGCTTAAATTCTGAGCTCGAACTCGGGAAGCTCAAATTTCGAGCTCTTTTAAAATAAAAGAGAAAAGAAGAAAAGAAATCAGGCATTAAGGCCCTTGGCCGGGTCAGCCATCAAATTTCGAGGAACTAAGGATATCGAAGTCAATTGAACTTCTATCCGTAAAAGTTCCTCGAAGGCTATGGATCCGAATCAATTAACCCAGTAAACAGCCAGGGTCTAATTCGGCATAGCATACCCATGGGTCCGAGGTCGCTCCTCGATTGACTTGTGAGAAATCACTTGTCATTTTCAAAAGCTGCAAGGGGCATCCTTTGTAGAACATGTCGGGTTTAGCCAACCGCGGACTAGGGATAATCGTAAGTCGAACCATGAGCTTCGCAGATACACCTGAAATAAAAAATAAAATATCCTTAAAATTCATCGAGCTAAGTCTCACGATACGGGAAAATATCCCTAAAATTCGTCGAGCTAAATCTCATGATACGGGAAAAATCCTCTATCCTGAACATCCTCGAAATACAAATTCGAGGTAGGGAAAGTATTCTTTTTGTGATTTTATGCAGGAAAATGAATCCTTGAAATTAACTACTTCGGCTTCGCCGAACTCCAAGTAGTTCGGACAAAAGTCGGGGGTCTGTTGTTATGACCCAAAAATGAGCAAGCCCATTTTGGAGTCCAATAAGACAAAAAGCCCAAAAAGAAGAAGTATGAAGCAAATAGTTCAAGACAGGAATATTCAGTGAAGACGCTTTTCGAGTTCGAACTCATAATTGACCGAGCTCCTTGTTCGCCGAGCTGCCCTTCAAACAGACTTCTCAACTAAAGAATTACTTCTCATGGATGGATTGGTTCGTTCGAGCTGGGAGCTCGAACCATATACTTGAGGAGGTGCTAATTAAGGCAGCTCAACACAAAGGATGTGGCCATTCGGAACGTCCATTCACCTGAAGAGTTGCATCTATTAGCGAAGGGTTGTTTAGCTCGGTTGGATTCCTATAAATAGGATCCTCATTTATTGTAAAAGATACATGAAAACAAGCAATTAATACAACATTTAAAGCAATACAAATACTTTCAGCTCTACACTTATAGTTCATTCTCATTCATTTATTGCGCATTTACCATTTCGTAGTACTTCAATTTAGTATTCTTATAAAAAATAATCTCCAAATTATCGAGCATCAACAATTACAAAACAAGATTACAACCGTTATTTCTTTATATTTAGAGCAGCATTAGGACCGACAATTTGTATGTGTTGGATCGTTATTGCGTTTGAGTATTATCGTGCATGTTCGTGTAGTATAAAAAAAATTTAGTTACAAGTATAAAGCTGACAATTTGCGTAAGGTATATTTTTATTGTGTCAGGTTGTTATTATGTCGGGTCATTATCGTGTTTGAACTTAAAAGGTTCGTGTCATGTTCATGCTCATTATTATCGTGTGAGTTCGTGTCGTCTAAGAAATTGTTAATCCTAATTACGATCGAGATGGAATATAAAAAAAATAGAGAATAAATTTCTCATCTCATTCAAATAAAGATGCATAACATTCCGTTGGACGCAGGCATCTGACGAACCACGTAATTTTTTAGTATCGTTTTTAAGTTTATGTTCATTAATTACATTACACAAATTTGATCCGTTTGTTGTCCATTGTTGTAGCAATTCAGACAATGCTAAATGTAATAACAATACTGTGCTGTTTTGAAACATTTTTCGAACTTCTTATATCGATTGTTGGAAAGTCCAAAATATTGTGGAGTTGCTTTCAAACTTGTATTCTAATTGAGCTTTCATGCAAGACTTCAACATGCATTGATCTTTCAATTTTGATCCTTCTCTATCAAAATCGATCTTCCTATCCACATTTCCTTTATTAATATCAGTATTTTTCTAGTGCAATATATTTAAGTTTATATGAAAACCTAATACTATTGTGATAATTGGGAATTAGCTAATGAGTTATACATCATCATTTTATGCTAATAAATAAATTTTCGGATGCTAGTATACAAATTGACACAAAACAGTGCGTATGTTAGCATAAAATAAAAATTACTTATATATTCCTTCTGTCTCACTATATTAGCCTAATTTTTCTTTTCCATTTGTCCTATTATATTAATCATATTTTTTAATAAAATATTAATTTAACTTTCCCGAGTCTTTTGAGATGTTTGACCGTGCGCGTAAATTAAGAAAAAAGTGATTAGGAGAGATAGTGGAGTAGGATTAGTAGATTAATGATTAGGAGAAATAGTGAAGTATGAGAGATAATGTGGTAGGAGTAAAGTAAGTTTAGTGGGTGATTAATTAATAAAAACTTTCCATAAAAGAAAACGTTGCAAGTGTTCTGGGACGGACCAAAAAGAAAAACGTTGCGAGTGTCCTGTGACAGAGGGAATAATTATCATGTTCGGCCAATATGTAACTAATTGACCAGGACTGAGGGAGTATTAAGTTAAAAGAAAGATATAAAAAATAAGAGCACAAACAAAAGGTGACGAGTCAAATTAGTGGTGACATAAAATAAGGTTGGTGAGTGTTTTATTACTCCATATTTTTTTGAGTTGATGGTTGATGCACTTCACTTTTTGAAATCTGCCGAAAATGAAAACTTTCAAATGGACTAAAATTAAATACCTTTTCTTCCGCGTAAATCTGACAACACGCACACAGCAACTCATTCACAAAATGCTAAAATCATTTATTTGTTCATTTTGGAGGTCATATCTTATTATCAAAGTTCATAAATTATTTACAACTATAACACTCATTTTATTACTCCCTCCGTCCCACGAAATTAGTCTCATTTGCTTTTGGCACAATAACCAAGGAAATAGAGATAAGGGAAATTAATAATTTATTAGTGTGAGTGGATTACTTTTCCATTTTTAGTAATGGGACAATTATATGGGACGAACTAAAATGGAAAATGGGACTAATTTCGTGGGACGGAGGGAGTATATACTAATAAAAAACTAAAGAGGGTGCTTTCTGATTCACAGTTAGCGCGTTAGGTAGTCCAGCATTCTTCTTGCATACAACCAAGAACTAAGAGACCAGAAAGAAATGTCGTCGAGTTTTCATCTAGAGAGAGAGAGAGAAGAGAGAGACTGAGAAGTGTAGCTCTTACTTTTACTCCACATGAAGAACTATCTTCATGAACTCATAGACCAAGTAACTAATGGCAGCTGATGGTAACACCTGCGAATTGGAATAAATAAACCATTTTTAGCAGCATAAAATCATCATATCTTGGTACGACTAATGACAATCTATTGCGTTTAAATCCGCGACATTTGAGGAATATTTGAAGCCAATGTAAATTTCGAAGGCAAAAACTAGGCCTTTACTTCCTATGAAGAACAGTGATACACAGGCTGCCTAAACTTCAGATTGAATGCACAAGGAAAGATAAGAGTAGGACTTCCAGTGTAAAATCATAATTTCTCAAGATATAAATGTTTCAGTGGCTGAAACTGAAATCCACAGAAATGGGTCCATGGAATAGGATTTATGATGGGTTCAGTTGCAGTTTGAATTTGAACATATAAAAGAAATATAGTGATTTATATGGTCAATACTGAGAAAGTTTTATGCCTTATCAATTCCTAAATATCTAATAACAAAAACTAGAAAATATGCAAAAATCACACAATTTAACATGTTACAATACCTAAAAGTCCAATACAATCACATCTAGAATTACAAGATAGGTTATGAATAGGGAAAATACGAAATTTTGTCCAAGAAGTTTTCACTTCTCGAAATTTTATCCAAAATTTAATCTGTTAGGTGATTTTATCCTTAAGAATTTTTTGTTTGGGTATTTTATCCAAAATTTTATCTGTTAGGGAATTTAATCCAGAAGGATTTTTTGTTTGGAAATTTTATCCAACTTAACTAACGTTAATTTTTTTAACAGATGATTCGTCGTAAGAAAAACTACCACCATTTAAATAGGATAAAATTCCCAAATAAAAAATTCTTTTGGATAAAAACCCCCTAGTGAACAAGATTTTGGATAAAATTCCGAGAAGTGAAAACTTTTGGATAAAATTCCATGTTTTCCCATTATGAATATAACACAATATGGGCAAGAGGATATGGGCCTTAACAGATTCAACAGTTTGTGGTTTGCACTTCTAACTGCCCAGTCAGTGTTTTCCTAGTGATCTCATTTCAAGCTAGCTCAGAGGTGATATCGACAACCATGCTCAAAAAAAGGTTTCAGAGAGTTATACATATGTAATTGTTCATCATATTGCATATCAAGAAACAAGAATATTAGGCTCTATGCATGACATGTTTCAGGTGGTACCTGTAATAAACTTGGGATCAGTCCAGCATAGAGAGCTTGAATGCCACCTTGTTCAACAATCTTCAAAGAAGTTTGCAGAGCACCCATCTTTGTAGCCCGAACTTGCATCTGAAGCTGCCTTCTGACAACTTCAAACGGATATGTAGCAGCTTCGGAGCACGCACCAGCTATTGCTCCATATATTAATGTTCTGACAGGACCCAGCTCAAGCTGTTCAAAAGCATTCAATTCACCAACTTGCTGCTTCATGTGTTGAAGCCTCTTTCTTCCATCTGGGGAACGTAGGTATGCCGCTTTTAATATATCGTATACTCCGTAGAATACAGCACCAGAAGGTGCCATGCTAATAATTGAGGGAACTAGACCCTTGTAAAGAGAGAAGAATCCTTCAGTTTGGATCAGGTGGCGAAAAGCACCAATTATTCCACCCAGGGCTTCCCCTCCAGGAGCTACCATAACTGTTCTGATCTGATAGGTAAGGAAAAGAAGATGATGACGGGAAGTAATCGGGCACACAATAATTCCCAAGGAAACATGCGCTCAAATAATCAAACATTTAAATCACAATCATAAGAAGAGTTTCTAAATTCACATCAGTTTAAATGATACTAGTATAATGCACAGTCAATCCAGCAATATGCATCGAATTGAAATTAATAACTCCATTACATATGACTTGAATGGTCAACAGGATTTTCTCCAGATATATTGATAAAAAGAATAACTAAAAGAAATGAACAGGTATTAATAAGAAGTCAAGACACTCTGTATATTATGTGTCAAATCAATCTTTAGTTATGGCCCCATTAAGAAGCAAAAAGAATTCTATACAAGTATATATACATTAAAGCAAAATATGTAATTAGTCAATACTTTAAAAGTGTTACTCACAGTGTCCATGGGTATACAGAGGACTGTTGCAGTGATTCCAGCAGCAGCACCCGCAACAAACC
This sequence comes from Plectranthus barbatus, assembly GCA_026898455.1. Taxonomy (NCBI): domain Eukaryota; kingdom Viridiplantae; phylum Streptophyta; class Magnoliopsida; order Lamiales; family Lamiaceae; genus Plectranthus; species Plectranthus barbatus. The sequence continues at coordinate 121,492 of JAPKLW010001372.1, read as the reverse complement.
TTTCAAAATTTGTTGTCTCTCCGTTGCCAGACAACCTAAGTAGTTGGTTTCTGTAGGTGTCATAAGCGTAAAAATTGATAGCCTTAAATGGTGCTGTTCGTAATATATTGACAAAATTCCCCTTCCAAAATCCTCTGATCCCTTGAGAAGTGGCTATTGATTTAATGAGGTCAATAAGATTCCTTTGTTCACCACGTACTATATATTCCAGCTTCAATCTCTCCAAGGGTGCAACAAAAGTTCTGGAGCAAAAAAACATGTAGGACATTCAATAGGTTTAGTTGATTGGTGCATGATTTTTTTTACCATGTAACAAGAAAGCAAATAACTTTTGCTACAATTTTGTTTGTAACAAAAAATTTCACAAATCAAATCCCCACAAGGCCTCTGGAATGGTTGTTAAGTTACAAAATGAAATAAGTGATAAAGCATTCATATCTTAGAAGCTGAATAATCTATTCCACTTTCAAGAACTCAAAAGAAGCATATGTAAATTCGATGAACAATGGTAAACCTTAGCTAAATATTTCTAGAATAAACTGACAATTGAGACATTTGACGCGCATGCTAGGTTTACCTCTAGGATTAAATTCAGAAATAACTTACTAGTATATACTACACAAACCTTGAAACAACTGCAGAGACCATAATAAATCAGTATATTACAGAGCCAGTTAATATATCAACTATCAATTTACAGAGACTCAACAGTGCTCACAAGTAAATAAAGAAAGAATGGCAGAGTAAATACAACACAAATCTTGATGCCATGACCCATGAGATCATATAAAAATTATGATCATATAGTGTTCATCATTATATAGAGTATAAATTTATACAGGTTCAACCAAAGCTCTGTACAAATATGAAAAACAACACAAACCTTGATACCATGGCAGCAACGGCACCTGCCCAAAGATGCTTAGCAGTGTTCAAAGTGCCTCCGCCTCCACCTGTACGCTTCTCCTCCCGAACGGCCTCCCTCAACACCAACACATCGTTTTCACCTTCACTCTCACTCTCCACATCCTTCTCTCCTACATCCCCGAAAACACTACTCACCGATAACCGCTTGCCGTATCTCCCTTGACCACCAGCGCCATCACCATCACCATCACCATCAGTCGACGACAACGTCACCGATATAAACCCTACCCTCTGCCGCCTACCTCCATCCAATCCCCTCCGGCAGTTCCGCCGATAGGAACAGCCAACCGCTGTCGCGACAGCGTTCTTCTTCGAATAAATCAATGAAACGAACGATGCCGGTGCCGATTCTTCTAGAAACAAGCCGCCGGCACGCAAATTGTTCTGCGGCAGATCGTCATTAACTAAAACCGAGCTCCTGAAATGGTGTTCTATATTAAGCATTTCGGAGATTGATGAGAAAAAAAGCAGCACCAAAAAACAGCTGAATTAATCTACTTTAGAGGGAGAGAGAGAGAGAAAGGGAGATTGAAGAAGAAGATGGAATGGAATAAAAGCGGGATTGATTCGTGAAAGAAACAGTGATTCACTGCATTGCTACCATCGCCGGGCGGCAAATCACGGACTCCTCAATCATCCCTGCAATTTGTGTTCCTACAATCCTTAAAATTACTTCTTTAATGGATTGTACATAGTAATTTATTATTTAATATTTTATTGATTTTATATTTAATATATATAAATCTAGAGATGGGGGAAAATATCAAAGTACCAGACATCGCATAAAAAAAATACTGAAATTATCGAATTTTTGGTTTACCTTAATTTTTGGTAAGGTATCATACCGTAGCGAAAATATATATTTTTCTATTTTTATTATTATTTTAAAATAATAAATTAAAAATAAAATTATATAAATTAAGAATAAAATCATATCTTCTCTTTTCACCTAACAATATTATTGATATAAACATATTTTAAAAATAAATATCAACATAAAAAACCGTAAAAATAAAAGTATAACAAAAATTTTCGGTATGTTAACGATATTGTAACACCCCAAGCTTAATTAAGCTTGTAATGCTATATTTATTTAATAAAGTGAATTTCTGTAATTCTAGAGTATTTGAAATTGTATTAATTTCGATCTATATAAATTAAATCTTGATATTGAGTTTGGTTTTATCATTAATTATATTGGAGAAATTAATTTGGTAATGAGCTTGACCATATTTTTAATCTTGGAAGAATTTTCAAGATTTATTGAGAAATTTGGAAGTGATATGATTTATCATTAACTAAATGAGGAGATTATGTTGGAAATTCATATATTAGAATTATATAAGCATATGTGGAATTATAAGGAAAAGAGAGAAATTATACAAATATATGGTAGGGAAGCATATATCATATCCTTCCACTTTACACTAAGCTAGAAAGAGAAAGAATCACTCCCAAACCCACACCCCAACCCTCAACCCGTCACCTTTCCGGCGAATTTCCAGCCAACACCGGCAACCACCAGACCAGCCTATCGTGAAATACGTTCTCTAGGCTTTGTTTTGAGCTATAGTGGACGCCGTGAAGTGGAGAATTGAGAGAGTAATTGAAGAGAGAAGGTGAAGTGTTTATTGTGTTCAGATTTCGGATTTTAATGTTGAATCTCCTTGGTTTGGCCATGAACTTGTGTTTTGACGCTTTATAAGTGTTCCTGGTGTTGTAGAGAACGTTCGGAAGGTCTGAAACTCGAGTATCCTCGCCGGAAACTGCCGCAGCCGCCGTGAGAGAGAGGAACTCCGGTGAGCCCTCGTTTTACTCCTATTTCTTGAGTATTTGCGAGCTTAATGGTGTTATTCTTGTTTATTGGGGTCTGGGGAGTCAAAATATGTTATTGCATGCGTGATCGGACAGCCGGAGTGGCCAGAATCGGGAGTTGCAGGTTCGCCGTGCGAACTGTCGGAGAAGACGGTCAGTATCGGCCGAGATAGACCTCATCTCGGTCGATACAGACATTTCGATCGAGACACTCATCTCGGTCGAAATACTCATTTCGGTCGAGATGGGTGTTATTTCGGTCGAGACTGAGGATTCCCCGAAATGGTTGGATATCGGACGAAGTAAGAAGCACGGGCGAGATGGATGATATTTCGGTCAAGGTGAGTATATCGACCGATATGGCCTCATCCCGGTCGATATGCCCAAATCGGTCGATGTATCTCCTGTTTCGATCGAGACAAACATCTCGACCGAGATGGCTCGTCTCGGTCGAAACAGAGAGCTAGACCTTCCAGTTTTGCATTTTCATTCCTTTCCCGATTTGCTCCAATCCTTACTCGATTCTTGAGTTTATGTTAATATCTTAAGCATGATAAGTTATACGAGTATTTTTTGTCCTAGATCGTTCGTACTAACTTGGGTATCCCTATCTTGTAGGAATTTGAAAGCAAGTAACCGAGAGCTCATACTAGCAGGAAACATCTACACTTAAGCTAAAACAAGGTGGGAAACTATTTCAAGTATTAAACAAAATGTGTGTTTTCATTTCAAAAAGGTGTTATAAACTGTTTTGTTTTAACGGAGACTGCTATGCATGTTTTGTGCTATTATATCTGTCCTCTGTCGATTCCCATCGACAGAGAGAATAACTAATGAGTTTAGAACCAGGTTCTCATAACTGCGCTAGAACTCAATTAGTAGTATGGGGTAGCGACTCCATATGATTGAGAATTGGAAGATATAAGGTGGAAGTTTTGTTGTGTTTGGATCCGGTGATTATTAATATTTAACGATCGGGTCTCAAAATGGATTGCTGAGACTAGTGCACTCAGATGACAGTAGGTTGAGTGTAATTGCATTCCTGACTGATCATCGTAACTTGGAAGCCGGCCAACTTTCAGTTACAAAACTGAAACAGATATGATAACATGCAAATAGCACGTGCAAAATAAAATGTTTTAGATAGCATGGTTCTTTTCAATAAAACCCCATGTCTATCTGTGTGAGTTGCATAGCATTTCTCATATATATAATGTATGTTTTCGGGCATGTTTCTCATTGGGTACATTAGTACTCAGCCCCTCGTATTATTTCTAAAATACGCAGGTTGAGCGGCAAGGATGGGCGAGCAGGGATGTAAACAGGCGAAGTTAGGGGCGGCAATCTCTAACTCGACACGACAACCCGACACGAACCTAACACGAAAAAAGCGGGTTGGGTCAACCCATTTAAAATTTCGGGTCAATTTCGGGTCAACCCGCACAACCCATTTAAAATTCAGGTCGGGTTCGGGTCAAACTCGGGTTGACCCGCGAACCCATTTGACCCACCAATAATTAATTAATTAATATTATTATTTATGATATAAAAACTTAATAAATAAAATTATAAAAAATAAGCCCCAGAAACCTAATTTCCCAAAATCAAAATCGACACTTCTCATTCTCCCACTCCAAGTCCCAAGCAGCGGCGCCGTGCCCTTCCCAATCCGTTCATCTCTTCAGGCCAGCAACTCGCCGTCGGCATCCTGCTTGTCGTCGGCGAACCCCTCACGCTCACGTGGCCACGCTGCTGCTCGCCCTTTCTCCTTCCTGCTCGTCGGCTGCTCTTCCTTCCTCCTTCCTGCTTGTCGCTGCTGCTTGTCGGCGGCATCCGCCCTTCCTCCTTCCTGCTCGTCGGCTGCTTGTCCTTCCTCCTTCCTACTTGTTACTGCTGCTCGTCGGCAGCTTCTGCTTGTTGTCACTGCTCGTCCTTCCTCCTTCTTGCTCCTGCGCCCTTCCTCCTTCCCAGAGACACAATTGTTACATGAGTTAATCCTAATACAAATTAACACAATTTTTTTTAATTTTTAATATAATTAAACAGGTCATTCGGGTCAGTTTCGGGTCGACACGAAAATAAACGGGTCGGGTTCGGGTTGAGATTTTTGACCCGCGAAAATATACGGGTCGGGTTCGGGTTGGCATGTCACTTGTTATTATCAGGTCGCAACCCGACCCGCCAACCCGAACCCGACCCATTTGCCACCCCTAGGCGAAGTGAAGATTTTGTAAACTTATAGATCCTGATATATGCATCATCATATGCATATCTCCGCCACGTTACACACACGCTGCTACACTCTCTGAAATTAACCCTTCCCAGACTTTGAAAATTTCTAAATACTTTTTATCTTAAACTGACTCGAAGTACTTTTAATGTTATTTAATTGTCTTTCAATTTATTTAAGAGTCTTCCGCATTATTTAAATAAGCAAACGTTTGGAAAAACCTGAAACATCAATGTAACGCGACTCCAAATCGGGAAGGTCAGTTGGGGGCGTTACAGAGGTGGTATCAGAGCTGAGTTTTGAAAAATTTCAAACAAATTTTTAAATATTTTGAAACTTCGAGTCTTAAGGTGCTTGATTTTGAAAGTTGTGTGAAGTATTCGTTCATGTTTACACCCTACTCCATCCTGCGCCACCTGAGGTACGTTTTAAAGTTTTAAAGTTTAAAATTTTAAAAGTTTCCCTACTTGCAATTTCAATATGATTTGAATGTTTTGAAAACATTATGAATCTTTTGAAGTAAATTGAGATTTGAAGGAAAATAGAGTTTTTACGGAGTGAAAAGGGTGGGTTGATTTGAATAGAATTGATTTTTGTGTTAAGCAAGGATGCTAACACTGATTATGGATGAAAGTGATTTGGAAGTGCTGGATTTGAAAAGTGTGTGTTAATAAAAAAATTGTGTTCATTTGGCACCGGTGAGGTGACCTTTCCTTGAAAGTATGATTTGAAATCTGTAATTAATTGATCATGAAATTAATTGCAAGCATTTAAAACCTTGGTATTTGACAATGGATGTGCTAAATGAATAAAGAGCTATAGTATGGCATAATATGACAGGGGAATGCGAGATAATTAGTATGAATCAGAATTGACAAATAACTGTGAGCCTTGAATTGGGGTGTGGAAATTGAAAATTTCCTTAAGTTGTTGATTTGATGGAGTAGTGAGAGAATGAGTTGACTTGTAGAAACTACAAGCTAGTATGCAGTCGTACAGAATGTACATGGCAAGCCTGATAGATGTAATTAGACTTGATGTAAGATAGTATATGCGAGGATCCGAAGGAACCTCGGCAGAGTGTGTGGTGTAGTTATTCTATATGACCCTGTACTGACCGTTTATTATTTGTTTTGGTGACAGATGGCACCTCAGGATCGGATTGTGAGACGTTTCAGGGAGCGCCTTCCTTTCACTGAGGATAACCTTGCGTCAGCTTTATTGGACTACTTGGAGTTATGGGAGAGAGTACGCTACTTAGGAGTAACGGATAGGGAGGCGATGGAGCTAACGACGAACCTTATGCCGGAGAGATGGACTAACTGGGTATTATCATTGACTAGATGGCATTGTAATAGCGAGACAGGCACCGTGGGGAGTTATCGTCGTTTTATGGGAGACTTGATCCAGAAGGTGGTTGCTGAGGGGAACCCTTCGCCAGCATCTTCCAGAGGTACGCAGGCATCCCGGACCAGGACCTCATCACCTGAGTGGACTCCAGCTTCGCCGCCAGCGCCAGCTGATGCCTAGATTTCACCTGTGCATGCACCCACTTCAAGACCAAGAGTGCGATCAGTGCCTAGTACTCCGACCGCGGCATATATGCCATTTCCGCCCGGATATTCGCAGGGAGGGACTTATGATCCTTATGCACTTGGTAACATGTCCATGGCTTCAGTCCAGTCTCCTACACTGTATCAGGACCCGATGTTGCCTTCAGGAGACCTTAGACCACCCGTTCCATCGTATCTGCAGTCACAATGGAAGGTTGGAGGACCCAGTTGGGTCAGACAAGCGCAGGATTCAGGTCGGGACAGCGCGGAGATGTGGCCTAGACCGACCCCTAGCGGACAGGAGGACATGTTTGGTGGCCATGGGACCATCCATGGCTATGGCACGAGACACTCGCCGATATTCCTATCTAGTGATACTGAGGACAGCCGAGGCAGGAGGACAGACGCTCCGGATAGAGGAGAGGGACCAGTGAAGGTCGAGGATGACGATGAGGAGGAGGACCCATCTGAGGGATCTGAGTGATGTATATTATGACATTATCGTTTCAGTTGTTTTGTACTCCATTTTGAAACTTTTATTTTTGTTATAGACGTATGTGTTGTTGTTGATGTAGACCTTTATTTTGATGATTTACATAAGAACGATGTGTTGAAGAATTATTTGATTGCTGCAAGATTGTTGAAGTATATTATGAATGGTGGTTATTTGAGAGCTTTTGGTTAAGTAATGATTATTTTGTTGAGACTTTTGAGAGATATTGACTGATGTTGTTTTGTAGAAAGAAAGAATGGAATATATTGATCAAGGCAGAGGGAGAGGCCGAGGCAGAGGTAGAGGTAGAGGCCAGAGGGGCCGAGGACATGGGAGAGCCATCCCACAACAGATGCATGAGGAACCGTTATGGGATGATGCTCCATTAAACCAGGAGTATGAGGAATTAGAAATTCGATATGCTAAAGTAATATTATATAAATTATTTCATACCGAATTAAGGTATACAGAAAACTTTGGTACGGTCACGAGGGGCGCATTTACAATACAAAATGGGGGTACACTTGTACACATATACAATCCATAACCTAACTCAATTTTACTCACATCCATGACTTTCACTCAACCTACCTTATTTTTTTATTTTCACTTTATCTTATTAATACATATTACTTATATTGATTTTTATTAAATTTTAAATCTACAAAATATATAAAAATATAATTTAAATTTATAAACACAAGTAATAGATATTATAAACACAAGTAGATGTAATTTAAGCAAAAGAAAAGATTTGGTTTGTTTGTGAAAATATATTAATATTGAGCTCTAGAGAATAAAAAATAATAATTTTGATGTATATTTTTTTAATAATTATTCATCTTATTTATAATTTAAAGTAAAAGTATATAAAATATGATTATCCAACCAGAAGCTGACACTTGACAGCTTATGGTTGGATAACCTATTCAAATGAAAGGTTGCAGAGTGCCATGATTGTTAGACTATATTTATCAGCGACCGACCCTACCACCAACCACTCAACCACTTCAATATTACATTAATTTCTATCACATTCATATCACCCAACCCAACCACACTATTATATATAATTATTTTATTTAATTTTATTTTTAAAATAAAATACTAATTATAATTAAATTAATAACATAGGTGGAAAAATGGTAGCATTTATTTGTCAGAAAAATATTGTATAAATTAAAATAACAATTAAATATATTGGAATTAAATTGATATAAAAATATTACAAATAAAATTAATTTTGTGTATATATATTAGTCTATTTGTATAAAATAAAAAAATAAGAATTTTGATATGTCTATCATTTATTTTTATGTTATTATATAAAATATATATCAATTTTATTGTTGTATCTATAAATTATTAATTTAGTGTATATATATATATATCAAAATTAGTCTCTATTTGTAGAGAATAAAAAATTATGAATTTTGGTATATTTGTTATTTATTTTTATATTATTATATAAGAAATATATTAGTTTTACTATTGTATCTTTACAAAATTGATTGGCAAATGAAATACAAACACATGTCATAATACTACCTCCGTCCCGCCTGAATATGCCCTTTTCATTTTGACACATTAATTTCGGTGCTAGTGTTTAGTAACTAATTGTTGTTAATAATAAAATTGGCAATCGTAATTAATTTATTTAAGTCTTAAATAAGTTAATTACGAATGTCAATTTTATTATTAACCACAATTAGCTACTAAACACTAGCTCCGAAAATAATGTGTCAAAATGAAAATGGCCTATTCTGACGGAACGGAGGGAGTACTATTGATCAATCAATAAGTAATTAAAAGTAATCATTGTGAGGCCCACGGACCATTGTGGTTAAAAGTGGTTTGTTGTCGACCTTCATATTTTAATTTACACCAATTTTTTTTTAAAATTAATATGTTGAGGTGGTAGGTTGGATCGGGGTAGGGAAATTGTTGTTATTTGTAATCTTAGCTTCTTTCATTTTTTTTTTTTTTATTTTAATCCACATAAGCCACAACCCACAACAACGAGGTAGTTGTGGGTAGTCTTAACTCTCTTGTCGTAAATTTTTTTTTAAAAAAAAATATCTTAGAACAGTGTTATTCATGTAAAGTATTTACATACAAAAAATTATATAATCTAATGTTATAAGAATAATCCTTATTTGAAGATTTTCAAAAAGGATAAAAAAAATATGTTATAATGATAAAGTCTTCCTATTTATATATTGTTGCTTTAAACAAAATATTTTTTGGTGGAGGCTGAATATGAAGAAAGCTAATGATAAAGATTACAGATCAACTTAGTGAAGAAAAATAATATGTTAGATCAAATTATTTGTTTGCCTAATTTGCCTTTCCATTGCAACTTTGGTGGCCAATTGCATTTTTTAAATATTCCATCAATAATTTGTTTTCGCACTTTAAAAAACACTATTTACATGTTAATTTAATGTACTCCTCACTTCTTAATAAAAAACAATAAACTTGATTTAAATTCAATCATAACTTCAATTAACCTTCTAAAATAAAGTAATTAACGTTTTTTTTAAAATTTTAATACGAAATTTCTCTCACCCACGAAAAAACAGACAATATTGACAAAACACATAAACCACTTAGACCATGCTCACGAGTTGATTCTTAATTACTATCTTGCATGAAATCTTTTTTTGTATTGAGCAAATGATTGTTGTAAAAACAATGGTAGGTATGGATGGAGAGTTCATACTCTTGTTCGGAGCACTGAATGAGACTCTATTTTAGGAGTTTATCATGTTTATAGGAGTGCCTCTATGGCAGGTCGTTATTTAGCTCAGTTTGCTGCATCAGAAAATGTGAATTTCTAATTTTTTGGAGTGACTAATTAATATGTCTAGTTTCATTTTTTTTTAATATAGAAGTTATCTTTCTTAACAAATCTATATCTATCTATTATACTAAAGGAATCCCAGCCTAATTCCCGCCAACAATCTAGAAAAACTAAAACAGTAAATAAAATAATAAAAAAAATAACAAGCATGCTAGCCAGATAATCAATAGTTTTTTAAAATTAACAACTGTTGCACTTACCTTTATTTTCGCACAAGAATTCATTAAATAAAAAAAAGTCCATTGATCTTCCCAAACTAAAATACTGACAAGCAATAAAAATTCATCTATATCTATATAATATATTAAAATGATTCCGAAAACCTTTGCAAAATCTCTCCAAAATTTTCGAAAACAGTGAACAACTAAATGTATTAAAATATTCAAAAGTGGGATTTGCCAAACAGCTTTATCAGTCCTCAATATTATCATTAAAATTGTGAAAATGCTGAGCGTGCATAGAGTTTTTTTTAGATTTTTGAGATTTTATGTACCAAAGCCGCCCAAAATTAATGTCATGCGCATGATGTGCCGAACCCAAAGTTCTGCCATTTCCTATGCATCACTCAAAAGATTTTTTTTTTTTTTAAAAAGCGGAGGCAAAAGATTGTTTTGGTTAAAAGAAATTTAATGGACAAATGGTAGATTTCTAAAGTGATTTGAATTTTAAATCTACAAATTCGGAGTAATTTTTTTTATCTATAAATATATCTATTTTGCCATACGAGAACAGAAAAATCTATTCTTTTGTTCTCGAGTGTCTCCTCTCTCGCTGTACTCTTCCCGCATCGACATAACTTTACAGAACGAACTACTCAGTGCAGCAGCAACATTCGCACTTTCCTTTCTCCTCCGCACTGCAACACCTTCTATTTATGCAGCGAGTTTATAGTAGAGGTTGTACTAGGCAAGTCAAATTTACCTATGTGCTTTGCCACCCAGTCAATGTTATGCTGCAAGGAAGAAGTCGTTGGTGTTCTTATAAAATAAGAATGGCCAGCCCAACTTTTTTTTAATGCAAGGCAAGCCCACCTTCATACAGCATACTAGAAAATCAGTCGAACAATAGAGGGAAATTTTGTTGATTAATATGGGCTCCAAGTATTGTACTGAAAATTGGGTCTTTCTATCTGCCCACACCTCAACATTATCACTGCTTGATATATATTTGTTGTTGTACTGGAACGTTGTAATATATGATGCTCCTACACAGGAATAGAAAAGAAAGAGATGGGGGAGAAAAAGAGAGTTGCAGGGCACAAAGAAGAGGGGACAACACTTGAAGAGATGATTCTTTTATTGAGAAATAATAGAGAATGGGTGAAAAAGGAGATGAGAGAGAAAGCAAGGATGGTGGATGAAAATATGAGCTGTTATAAAAAAAAATTAGATTACACTTAAAATGAATATTGTTTGTGTTATAGATTGTAAACATCATAAATATATTTATATTAATTTTATTACTATTGTTCTCATTTATTTTTTATATTACAGTGAATTACAATTTTTTAATTTAATTCAATAGATTTAATCGTTTAGAACTTCTGGCGGTAGCAAAACATTCGGTAATTAGCTTTTTTTTTTCTTTAGAATATTTAAATTTAAATTATAAAATGTAAGTAAACCATAAGAATGATTGAATTAAACACATATTTTTTACAATAATTCAGAAAAAAATGAGACTTTAAAATTAAAATTTAAATAAAAATTTTACGTATGGTAAAACTAAAGTTGCGATGCTTTAATGTGTAGAACCTTTTTATATTTGAAAAAAAGTAAGCTTATAGTTTTTAAAATTTATTATTTATGTATTAGTACTCTCTTATAATTATATTAATTTTTTTCGAATAAAGTGTTAGTATTTTTGGGAATTTTGATAGTGAAACGGCTCAATTTAGTACATACCTATCTAAAGTAAATATCCCATTACCCATCAGTAGATTTCTAGATTTATTTGAGATGTATAGTTAATTAATATATTATAAACTCTAAAAATTATGGGTGATCAAATATTATTGAAGTGAATTTTTATTTTAATTTTACAAACAGTGTGAGTTAAATAAAAAAAATGATTTGTGTATTAATTTAGCTCAAACAAAAAAATATATATATAAATGGTTTGTGTATTAATAATGGGCAGAAGTTGCAAAATAATTTTCAACCATGGAAAATTACATGTTATAGTTTAATGAGCAAATATTGTAGAGATTCGAATTTTTTTTTTAGTTATTTAACAATTTTATATATATCATTGTTATACATGTTATATAACTATAATTATTAGTAGCATTCCATTAATTATTTAAAAAACATATTATTTTTACAATATTGAATACAATATTTCCGTGCAACGCACGGGTGAAATTCTAGTATATATAAAGGCAGAACCCTTGCCAAAAAAAAAACTTCCCGCCTAAATTATATTTCCATAAATAACTAATTAGTATATTAGGAAATGAATTCCAACTATGGTAAATCATAAATACATACATTGCATGTATTATGTAATTGAGATTTTGATGTCATAATAGCAATAATAAAATTATGATTAAAATTAAAAAAAATAAAATCAATTCAGTTTAATAAAAAAATAAAATACGATTTTAAAATATATAAATTCATCGTACAAAATAAATAGTTAAATCATTTTTGCTCTCTTTCATTTTATTGTATAAATATTACTATCATATATCAAAGAATTTTAAAAGGATCTTGCTTTTTATGTTTATATAAGATATATAATTCAAATGATATGTAAATATATAAATACTTCTTTTTAAGATTACAACACCGACAAAATATGTTAATGAAAAATATATAAATACAATTTTAGATTTAACAAAAACTTATTTTCCCACCTACAAAAACTTCCGTAAATAATTATATATAATATATATAGATTTATCTATCCGTAACAGTAATTTTACCTGCATTAAAAAAAATTATTATTTCCCTCTTTCCACAAAATATATTACTTATAAATAAAAAATAATGAAAAATATTTTTCGTTTATGTTTGATTGACAAAAAGGAATTAGTTTTGTTGCATTGAATATTACAAGTAAACGCATAAAATCCACCGATTTTCAAATTTTAAAATACTCAAGCATGATTTTTGCGAGTCTCACCAAAATTTCAATTAAGTTTCAAAATATAATAAAACTTTAAATTAATTCTTAAAAATATTATGGAAAGTGATTAGGATAAATATGATAAGAAACCACTAATTACATTAAAAAGCACAAAATGTGGTGGCAACTAATAACCCATTATTACGGGATATAAAAATGGAAGTAATTCATTAAATCATTAAAGTTTTGGCCGAAAATCATGGATTGTATTAAAATCATTGTGTCATTTAAAATTTATTCCATAAACTCTTCACATTTTAATCTTATAAATAGAGTATATGCTTAAGTTATTTGACAAATGATTGTGCACGAGAAAACACTTAAAGGTCTATTTTTTTTTGTGAATAGTTAAAATAATTTCTTTTGTATAGAAGATCAAATGTTATAGCGTAGCTAGAATGCTTGATTATTATTATTATTATTATTGAAAGATGAAAGGAGGTCGAGAATGTGTGTGTTTTGTTTGTAAATTTAGATTTTTATCTGTTTAATTGTTTGGTTTGTAAAAGTAGAAGTATGTTGTAAAATTTGAGGTATGTATCTGTTTGTTGTTATTTTCATTATTTTTTATTAAGTTTGTTGTTGTTCTTTATATTTTTCTTTTCGTTACGAATAGCCAATTTATCTTTTTGTAGCAATTTGTGCCCCTATTTAAATATTCTTTTATCTTTTACGCATTTTTTAAAATTGAAGATATTTGTCAAATATTTTTATTAAACATATTCAATTATGTTTCTACGCTCAATTTATTCATAGCTAAATAATCTAATCTATATATAATTAAAAGCAAAACCCCACCTCAAAAGTTTTTCTCCCAAAATATATTACCAAAAATAAATCCAGCTTATATTAGGTAAATAAAATTAAATATGATAATCTAAAATTACATATGGTAAATAAGTAATTACTAATTATTTTATTAGAACCCCTCACAATAAAAAAAATCCCGCTCAAAACAAGTTACTAAATAAAACTAAGCAAAAAATATGGAAATAAATCTATGCATTTGTAACGGAAAAAAAAATTCTTCTCGCAACATTATACAAAAAATAAAGATATTAACATATGCAATTAATAGCAAAAAAAATATTTATGGTAAATTATATAAAATAGGGTAAGAAATAATTGATAGAGAATAAGAAATTAATGGCGCATATTATGTCAATTTGAGTTGTAAAAATTAAATAACATTGTCGAATTTGTATAAATAATTGACATATTAGATCTCACATATGTTTTTGTTTTAGGTTTCTACGTTAGTTAGTGAGGAGGAAGAAGAAAAAAAAAAGGGAATTTCTGAACTCAATTTGATTCCATGTATGATTGATATATTTGCAAAGTAATTGTTATTTTGTTCATCTATTTATTCATTTGAAATTGTTATTATTTTTTCTTTACTATTTAATTTTGTTGTTGTATCTTATGTAATGAAATTTCATTTTGTTATTTTCATTTTGTTAGTTTTTTTGTAATGAAATATTATGGAGTTTGTAGAATGTTATTGTGAATAATTTTCTTTGTTTTTAGTCATTTTATTGATGTAGTCTATTGTTCCTTCTTAGTGTTATGAGCTACAAGTTTTGTGTTCTTTTGTTGTTTTTAAGCTTATTACTATTCATCATTACACTTTGGTGATAACTAATCCATACTTAACATATCATATCCTGATTTCTAATATTTATTATTATTATTATTATTTTTAATTGTTGGTGGAGCATCCAAAATCTCAAGCCCTAACAATATGTTTATCGCTTTCCTATGAAGCAATATATAAACATCAAATTCTCAAGCACTAGCATTGTATTATTACTATGTATGGTAAATACATAAACATTGTAATATATAAAGCAAGTCTATATGAAGCTTTTTTTCCAGCTCAAATTAATATACCTAAAAATATGAGTGAAAACCTTAAATAGTCACTCTCATTATCTAAAAACCTTAAATAACTATTATTATATAATTATGTAAAAATAGCCATTTTTTGCTAAATTACCCTCATATTTCAAATTTCTATTCTACTAATTAAGCAAATAAAAGCACAAACATATTACAAACTGTTTTCATTAAATTAATATTTCTTAATCTTAGTAATGAAGATTAAGTCGTAAATCATTTAACCAACTATTTTATTAATTTCAATTTTATATTTAAGTTGCAGATGATTTTTTTTTAAAAAAAAAAACACGAGTGTATAAATTCAATTTGCAAATAGTTAGCATAGTTATTTTTTTTTCATTCTTTTATTTTGTTGTTTTCATTAGAATTTTTGCTTAAATAAATTTATTAATTTCCTTTAAATGAAGTCCTAAAATCACTCTAAAAAAATTTAGCTTCTCCATTTAAATTGCAAATTACCATTCTTTAAATTTTTTATCTTCTTAAAAATATATAATTAAAATTGGACTTAATATCAAAATCAAATTAGATCAACATATTTTTTAGTACTAATTAGAGTAATAACAATTGAATAACTACAATAATGATTGTTAAGTTAAAAAATCTGCAAAAATAAGTTAATAAAAGGAGCATTTGTGGAAGTTAATAAAAAATCTGCAAAAAAAATATAAAAGAATTTTCTCTATGTATAAATATTCACTACATATAAAAATAAAATCTCTACAAATCTTTTTTTGACTACCTAAAATAATTAATATCACTCTAATTATGAAAAATAGTTATTGTTTTCTAATTTATTATTAGACAATTTATAAAATATGGCAAACAAATAATTATCTTAGTTACCTCAATTAATATACGTATTTAATGTTATAATCTTTATCGTTAAAATTTTTAAATAATGGTAAACATATTTGATTTTTAAGTTGATATCATTTACTAAAATATTTTTTAATAAAACTTCTCACTTGATATTTATTTTTAGAGTCTTTTTACTGCCCTGTTTGATGTTTGGTGACTTTCTTTATTTCATTCATTCACAAGGCTGTAAAAAGAAAGAGATCGAGAGAGAGGGGCTGAGTAGGGGTGAGGGATTGAGCAAGGGTCGGGACAGATTGGGCGGCGTGAGTGAAGTGAGGGGCTAAGGCCAGAGGGTGAGCGATTGAGTGAGGGAGTCTGGAGTAGGGTTTCGTTGGGTAAGTACTAACTTGAGTTTGTAACTTTGTATTTTGCATTTTGTAAAATATAAAAATTGTAATTTATTTAGATATATAATAATATAAATAAATACACAATATTTAATAATTTATATATGTATATGGATTGTGGTTTGGTTATACCCAAATTGAACCAAACTGATAACCCAATTTTTTTCTAAAATCCAACCCGAATCAAAATTGCATGTATTTTCAAACCGACCTAAATTTGACGGTTCGGTTCGGATTGACGGTTTATGTTTGGTTTTACTCACCCCTATCACAAGTATTGTACTTTCACAATTACACCGAAGTAGTGGACAAATAATTGATTTTTATAGATGGCTATTGTTAATTCAGTTTTATTTATCATAAACAGATTTTTAGCATTAATGAATCTCTTTCTAAATATAATATTACATTAAAATGACCAACAACAAAGTTTTTATGAAATTTAATTGTATTAAAAAGAATTTTCAAAGAGAAGTTATTCTATCCATCTATTTATTATGCATAATTTAAGTTGTAATACGAATATAAAAGTTAGATTCTGGTGCATTTAAGCTTCAATATTTTATATCTTATTTATAATAAATTGAAAGTAAATAAAAAAAAAAATCAAGGTACAAGTTTACCTCAATTTTTTATATGCATGTGCTAATGATAACATTCTAACATTTCATTATCTAAAGTTAATACAACTCTTTTCAAAATGGGTGATTCTAAACATAGTCATGTTTTTCTCAATGTAGCCTCCTTCATTTAAAAAAATAAAATAATATTTTAATATTACAATTTTACCCTCATAACCACTACATTAAAATATTAACTAAATATAAAAAATTAGATCTTGATAATATATCATCTTCAACAAAATATAGCCTCCAACCTTCCCCTCCTTTGCCTCTGTCTCAATTCATCAGAAAACCTTGCTCCTCCCGCACACAATCTGCGGAGCCATGTACACATGCCTGATACTGCTTCTACTCAAACCATTGAGAATGCATGGTATTGGAGAAGGAGGCTGCGGCGGGAGGTATATTGCCAGGGGAGAAAGGCGGCTGCGGCCACTCAACCTGGTGGCTGTCAAGTGTTCGTGCTGCAACTCACTCAATACCAAGTTTTGTTACTACAACAACTACAACCTATCACAGTCGCACCACTTCTGCAAGACCTGCCGCCGATACTGGACTAAAGGTGGCGTCCTCCGCAACATCACCGTCGACGAAGACTGCCGCAAAGCCAAGCGGTCTAAGTCCAAGGCAAATCGTCCTCCACTAGCGCGTCGCCGGGAGATGCCAAAACCTGCGCGCAGAGTTCGGGCAGCGAGAGTTCCAATCTAACCACCGTTGGTGCTCTAATCTTCGGTGCCGCCGATGAAGCTTTACACCAGCTTATGAGTTTTGGATTTTTTTTTCAATTCTTCACAACCCCACCTCTCAAAACCCCAATTCAACAAAAATGCCAACCATTTCAAGGATGAAAGACAACAACATTAAGAGTTTTATGGATTTTCGCACATGCTAATACAACATATTCTTAAGGAAAAAAATAAAGTCCGAGTTTTACCGCACGAAATAGAATAATAATTTGGCTGAAAACTTGCAATTTCTCTTGAAATCATAATAACCAAAAATAAAGATTACAAGAAATGGAAATAATAAACTGCCCAAAATCGGAGTGTCAAGAATTCAGAAACTAAATAGCCGAAGAGATGAAATTGAGTACTTTAGAGTTAAAAGTAATCGGCACTTGGTTGATATAGAACGGGGCTATATGCATTTTCTTTCCAAATAATTAATATTTTAATTAGAATTGATAAGGATAAAATAGTAATATTAAATATTTTTAAAAATTTGGAGGCTATATTGAGAAAAAATGTGGCTACATTTAGAA
This sequence comes from Plectranthus barbatus, assembly GCA_026898455.1. Taxonomy (NCBI): domain Eukaryota; kingdom Viridiplantae; phylum Streptophyta; class Magnoliopsida; order Lamiales; family Lamiaceae; genus Plectranthus; species Plectranthus barbatus. Next base: position 103,491 of record JAPKLW010001372.1, on the reverse strand, counting down.
TTATCCTTTCAAAATATCTATTTTACAATATATTTGACTACAAGAAGAAATAGTTATAATTTTATTTTAAGTAATAAACTATAATATAATTTAATGAAATTAGTATATATTTATTATCGATAAATTACTAATAGCAATATATGCGCGGGAGGAAAACTAGTAAAAATTAAAGCACATAAAATATAGTTTGAAGGCTTACCTAATAGGATGACAATGAATACATGAATGATGAGTCATTTTCTTCTCTTTGTCTAAACCCTTGTAGTTGAGGCTGTCTTGGACATCCTTTGAGGATTGAATTAACTTTTCTTAGATAATATTTTTTTGGTAGAAAATAACTTGCATTCATATAATTTATTTAAAAGTATGTATTAATGTAAATCTCATCGATCCCACCAAAACCTTTCTATTAAAATTCAAACTCAATAATTTATTTGATATAAATAAAACGCTTAAATAACTTGCGCTTAAAAACCAGAAATAATCACAATTGCCTTTTGTGTCGAGACGTTGGTGATATTCAAATTTCTTATATTAGATTATACTCCCTCCGTCCCGGGTCTCTTAAGACATTTGACCCGGCACGGAGGTTAAGAAAAAGTGATGAGAAGTTAGTGGGGTTAGATTAGTAGGTTAATGATTAGGAGAGATAATGAGATATGAGAGATAGTGGGGTAGGAGTAGAGTAGGTTTAATGAATAATTAATTAATAAAAACTTTCCAAAAAGGGAAACGTTGCAAGTGTTCTGGGACGGACCAAAAAGGAAAACGTTGCGACTGTCCTGGGACGGAGGGAGTAAAATATTTCATTTCACTATCAACCATTTTATGTAAACATTAATCATAACTTTTTATTTTTATTTTTTATGTTTAGTACTCCCTCCGTCCCACGAAATTAGTCCCATTTGCCTTTTTTGTCCGTCCCATCTAATTGTCCCATTTCCTAAAATGGCAAACTTTTTTACACTCATCAATAAAATATTAATTCCACTACACTCACTAACATTGGTTATCGTGCCAAAACCAAATGGGACTAATTACATGGGACGGAGGGAGTATATTATATAAATCAATACACAAGTAAGATATCCTTATCAAACAATCAATTACTTGTTGATACATTCAAGTCCTCATTGAGTATTAAATTGTGGATATATACTTGGAAACTGAGGAATTACGATCTATAAATTGAGTAGAGGTTAAATAAGAAATTGAGGGATATTTTGCAGAAGATCCTAAATAATTTATTTATTTTTTAGAAAATGATGAAATGGGTCTATACTCTATAGAGGCATCATAGTTAGTTTAATATAGGTAAACACATATGTCAAAAAAGAATGTAATATTTGATTGTATATTAGTTCACATAACTCTATTAGTATGAAATATTTTGGGGAGATGTCTAAAAATAAAATCGTACGAATTTGTTCAGCTCAAATGGATAATATTATACTAATACTGGAGTTTCGGTCCCAATAAGTGGCGTCGTCTGTAAGAAGAGAAACTCATGACAATGTAGGTTTGGAGTTTGAGTTTGTAGTGAGCTCTGGTGTAAATGTGGAGACTCTATGCGGAGATCAATGCAATTGAATATCTCGAGAGAAGGACGTCTTTGAATTAAATAGGAGGATTGTTGATATTGGTAAACTCATGCCCCACATTGAAAATAATAGTAATTTGTAATAAGAGTATCAAATACTCCGAGACTGTCATTTCAAAGAAGTCACAAGAAGAGACAAAATAGAATGATTAAAAAATAATAATAAAAAAGCACTAAATTCCACTTTCCTCCACCTTTCTTTGGCTTTCCTCGGCGACAACTCATGCCCCACCTTCCTCCGCCCTCCAAATTTTGTTTACTGTAACATTTTTTTATGCAATACAAATAAGAATTAAAATAATATAAAAAAAATTATAAGTAGGTCTATAAATATACTCACCCCACAATTCATTCTTACCAATAACTCACTTTGCAAGTTTATTTCTTTTCCTCCTTATTTTTCTTTTCAACCCACAAAAAAATTTCAAGCCTCTTTATCGTAATTATTGTTTATTAAATAAGTTCCGAATTATTATGCATATTTATTTAATGATAAATTTAAAATAATTTTTTAAGTTTTATATTATATTAGAGAAATTAATATTTTAATTAAAACGTTAAGTTGGATTGAGTTCACTAATGAGAATGTAAAAAAATTAAATTGTAAGTTGTGTGATGAATGAAAAAATTACTAACATTTTATTAAAAAGTTGGGTCACGAAAGATAACTAACGGATAGTTTAAAAGAAATCCTTTAAATTTATTAATTATTATATAAAATCTGTATATATAAAATATTCTTAAAAAACACAACTCAATATATTTAATATTAAAAATGATAAAAAGTACGCTGCTCATGACCCAAGAGTTTGAGGGTCGAGCTTTCCCTGGAGATATATGAATATGTGATGAGTTGGAATACAGAAAAAGACACTTATTATCATTTAAATATTCTACACAATTTTATTTTATTTTTTCATATAAAAAATTATAAGATGCAGAGCAACACACTGGCAGATTTTACTAAAAAAAAAAAAACAAAAAAAACACACACACTGGCAGATACTCCCTCCGTCCCGCCAGAGTAGATCATTTTCATTTTGACACATTAATTTCGGAGCTAGTATTTAGTAGTTAATTGTGGTTAATAATAAAATTGGCATTCGTAATTAACTTATTTTATTATTAACCACAATTAATTACTTTTACACTAGCTCCGAAATTAATGTGTCAAAATGAAAAGTGTCTATTCTGGCGGGACGGAGGTAGTATTTTGAAAGTGAAATCGAAAACGGTCATATACACATTTATCAAGGGCATCTTCGTCCGGACGAAAATAATAAATTTTTTTTTAAAAATAAAGAAAATGTTTGTCGTGATCAGAAGCTGACCTGGCAATTCCTCTCTGTTTAATCATCCCACTCCTCTCCATTTCCATTTTCCAACACAGAGAAACAACTCAACAAACAATGATATATACATACACTGATGCAGACGCAGACGCGCGCTGAGATTTTATATAAATATATAAACACACCTGCATTATATCTTTTAATGCGATTCAGATTTCAGTCAACATGAGCTTCTGACTTCTGAAATCTCTCTCTCTCTCTCTTCCCCTCTGATTTCTGTAATGGCGGTCAATTCCGGTGAAGAGGTGAGATTTTACATGTTTTTGAGCTTCTGCATTTGCGTTATTCTTCAATTTGAGCTGCATTTTTTTTTTGTCTATTTCCTGGTTATTAGTATTGTATTTTGGAATTCTGCTTGTGATTTCAGCTGTGAGTAGATTTCGATTGTTTGCTATTTTGCTGGAGAAGAAGTATTTTTGCAATGCTGTTTGATTTCATTTCTGCAACTCTAACAGTTTTAACTCATTCTGAATTTCCTTGCTTTCTTTGGATTTTCTGAAACTGAGAATTAGCGTTGACCTAGAAAATTTAGCTAGATTATGTATATATATATATATATATAATTATCAAAAAAATGTATATATAAAGAGTCAGAAGTAATCTTTATTTTAGGCAATGCTATTTTTTGGGGGAGTAAGTTTTGGCGATTTTTTTTTTTTTTGTTTTTTAGTTTCATTCATTGATCTTATTGTTTTATTTAACAACAGCGAATTCATAATAGTTGCAAAATACCACATGAGCTGAAATCTAAGCGCTGTCATTGTGAATAACTCTATGAGTATTTTTGTGCTCCACTGCTACTGATACACTATTTCTTAGACCATCATCGTAATTCGGCTGGTTTTGATATCATATTAGGATCCCCTCTTCCTTACAATACATGCTTAAGGAGAGAGATATCTCACTATCAGACCATTGCCTTCAGTCCGCGTGGGCCATTTATCTGCTACTAACATTTGCTTTGGTGATAAGCTATTTTATTGCATTACAAACCTGAAAGAGGTATTTGATAGACTAAAGTGTAGTCATTTTGTAGTTTTGATGCATGCCTAAGCACATGCATGATAGAATCTATATTAGCTGGACATTCATTCATTTCTGAATATGTAGTAGCAAAATGAGGTTGACTCTGATACAACGTCGCTGGACTTGCTCATTTGATGCATGTTTCTTTAGTCTTTTAGTTGGACATATTCATTTACTTCTACTTTTGCAGAGCCAAAATGGTCATAGTGTTACAGATTTGAATGATGGGGGTGCCTATATCAACTATTCCGAAGTTCCCAAAGTGATGCAGAGTCATATTTTTTCGAATTCTAAACCCGGTTTGCAAAGCCATACCAACCTTGTGGTGGATAAAGTGAATAGTTATGCACTGTGTGCCTTGGATGCTGATATTGAGAAAGGAATGGCAGAGAATCTCAATTTCAACGACGAAGATGTTACTGATCTAAAGTCTGATAATTCAGTACCAGTATGTCTATCTGTTCCTTGATTATGCTTTTGATTTTCTGATTCACAGACATTGTTTGACTAGAAACAATTGTTTTTCAGAAGGTGTTACAGAGAGATATCTGCTTACATATTGGAGGAAGATTCACGCAGCTCCTGATGAACCATGGGATTGAGTTTCCCAAGTTCACTTCAAGAGGTAGTTGAGCAGTGGCTATGATTGTGATTTCTTCTTGTTAGTGATATTACTCCATCCGTCCCACTTTAATTGTCACACTTTCCTTTTTTTTTTTTTTGTCCCACTTTATAAGTCTTATTTCTAAAAATGATAACTTTTTCATACCCAACAATAAAATGTTAATTCCACTT